>JASANE010003750.1:0-63181 GCA_030248225.1 Trileptium ribeirensis
GCCTTTTGGTCTTGGGGTTCGTTACGTATGTAGTATTTTGGTTCGTCTAAAATTTTGCAAATGCTGCGATTTTTAAGATTTATACTTGTAAAACGCAGTTGGAAGGAATCTGAAATAACCGGTCGTACTTATTGTGCAGGTCATTCAAAGCTTTTGCCTCGAAACTAAGATTTACGCCTAATGATAAAGACTTGCAAAACGCAGTTGGAAGTAATTTGAAATAACCGGTCGTACCTATTGTGGAAGTCATTCAAAGCTTTTGCCTCGAAACTAAGATTTACGCCTAATGATAAAGACTTGCAAAACGCAGTTGGAAGTAATTTGAAATAACCGGTCTTACCTATTGTGCAAGTCATTCAAAGCTTTTGCCTCGAAACTAAGACTTATGCCTAGTGATAAAGACTTGTAAAACGCAGTTGGAAGGAATCTGAAATAACCGGTCGTATCTATTGTGCAAGTCATTCAAAGCTTTTGCCTCGAAACTAAGATTTATGCCTAATGATAAAGACTTGTAAAACGCAGTTGGAAGGAATTTGAAATAACCGGTCGTACCTATTGTGGAAGTCATTCAAAGCTTTTGCCTCGAAGCTAAGATCTATGCCTAGTGATAAAGACTTGTAAAACGCAGTTGGAAGGAATCTGAAATAACCGGTCTTATCTATTGTGCAAGTCATTCAAAGCTTTTGCCTCGAAACTAAGATTTATGCCTAGTGATAAAGACTTGTAAAACGCAGTTGGAAGGAATCCGAAATAACCGGTCGTACCTATTGTGCAAGTCATTGAAAGCTTTTGCCTCGAAACTAAGATTTATGCCTAGTGATAAAAACTTGTAAAACGCAGTTGGAAGAAATCTGAAATAACCGGTCGTACCTATTGTGCAAGTCATTCAAAGCTTTTGCCTCGAAACTAAGATTTATGCCTAGTGATAAGGACTTGTAAAACGCAGTTGGAAGGAATCTGAAATAACCGGTCGTACCTATTGTGCAAGTCATCCAAAGCCTTTGCCTCGAAAATAAGATTTATGCCTAGTGATAAAGACTTATAAAACACAGTTGGAAATAATCTGAAATAACCGGTCGTACCTATTGTGCAAGTCATTCAAAGCTTTTGCCTCGAAACTAAGATTTATGCCTAGTGATAAAGACTTGTAAAACGGAGTTGGAAGGAATCTGAAATAACCGGTCGTACCTATTGTGCAAGTCATTCAAAGCTTTTGCCTCGAAACTAAGATTTATGCCTAGTGATAAGGACTTGTAAAACGCAGTTGGAAGGAATCTGAAATAACCGGTCGTACCTATTGTGCAAGTCATTCAAAGCTTTTGCCTCGAAAATAACTTTTGATTTAGACATAGAGTCACAAATTTTGCAATATTTCACATGATTTTACTAAATTCCGTAGCCCAAGTATTATTCTATAAAAATCGGTCTAATGCTCTAGATGTCATTAAAAAATTTTGTTAAATGTTAATAAACTTGCTAGTTGGTTGCTGATTTGAGCATAAATAACCTTTATACACAACTGTCGATTACATAAGTTACACAAAGTTATAAGTTATACATTTCTCATCAGAATAAAACATTTACAATTGCTATGTTGTCGTTCGCTCGCTTTGCTTAAGCAAAATCGGTCTGGGTAACTGCAGGTGTATAAGCTACACATTTATAGTACACAGTCGGACAAAAATTGAACATAATGTCACGTTTTGCAGTAAAACAGTTAAAACGTACAATAAAACATTTACAACTGCTATGTTGTTGTTCGCTCGCTTTGCTTAAGCAAAATCGGTCTGGGTAACTGCAGGTGTATAAGCTACACATTTATAGTACACAGTCGGACAAAAATTGAAGATAATGTCACGTTTTGCAGTAAAACAATTAAAACGTACAATAAAACATTTACAACTGATACGTTGCCGTCCGCTCAGGTAACTTAAACTATATCGGTCTGAGTAACTACAGATTTATAACCTGCAGATTTATCGTACACAGTTGGACAAAAATTGATCATAATGTCACGTTTTGCAGTAAAACAGTTAAAACGTACAATAAAACATTTACAACTGCTATGTTGTCGTTCGCTCGCTTTGTTTAAGCAATATCGGTCTGAGTAACTACAGAGTTATAAGTACATATTTATCATACATGGTCGGACAAAAATTGAACATAATGTCATGTTTTGCTGTAAAACAGTTAAAACGTACAATAAAACATTTACAACTGATACGTTGCCGTCCGCTCAGGTAACTTAAACTACATCGGTCTGAGTAACTACAGATTTATAACCTGCAGATTTATCGCACACAGTTGGACAAAAATTGATCATAATGTCACGTTTTGCAGTAAAACAGTTAAAACGTACAATAAAATATTTACAACTGCTATGTTGTCGTTCGCTCGCTTTGTTTAAGCAATATCGGTCTGAGTAACTACTGAGTTATATGTACATGTTTATCATACATAGTCGGGCAAAAACTGCACATAATGTTATGTTTTGCTGTAAGTCAGTTAAAACGTACAACAAACATTTGCAACTGCTATGTTGTAGTTCGCTCGCTTATATTTTTTTATTTCAAACCTTATGTGAAGTCCTTTATCGGCGCCGAGAGTCCTTTATTAAGATTTTGCAGAAGAATATGTCACTCGGTTATACGAAGAGTCGATGATATTTTGCCGATGAGTATGGCACTCTTCCTGTTATGCATGTTAAGCTATACGGATGTCGTGGTGCGTCTCGTGCTGTGCTCCTGTATTTCAAAACGGGGAGCTCGTCCTGCCCCTGTGTTTAGTGGAGGACAAACGTCCTTCCATGATTTCGTAGGGGACCGGGGACATTTTCTAAAAGGACATCCACAGATTTCAAAAAGACAAAATCAACTTGACATATATGAATCATTGGCTCACGGAAAACGCACCAATGTCTGTTTTGAACGTCCCGACATTGTCAAATTTTATTTTGGCCAACTAAAATCATTTTAGTATAAATGTGTTGTATTTCTGCAAATGGTTTAAATGTGTTAAAGAATGAAGATGGTTTTTTCAGACATCAACTATGTGTCATGTCGACGAGCTGAAATATAGGTTAAAGATCACACTCTGTGCGGGTCACACACGTCGTGAGTTTATGCTAACAGTCAGGCATATAAGAGATTGCTACTTTGTCTGTCAAGCCGGGTTTTTCCTTAGTAATGCTGGGTTCTCATAGTATTGTGTAAAATTACAAATTGTAATCGTTAATTTAGGCCGCCTGGAGTTAGTTTTTGCGATGAGACGTTGTGCGCATACAATTACAACCTAACGAGCGTATGCCAGGAGTCAAAATTAACCATGTTAATCGGTACAAATGACAAATGATTCGTAAGAGAATCCAGTAACCGAGTGAAATGGCCACCGATAAAATCATTTGGGCTTGACAATTATAACTGGTAAACGGAAACTCAAAGAATCAAACAACAGTAACATTAATATAACGCTAGTGTAGTCTGTCAGCGTAATTGAAATGTAACGTTTGCCAGGTGTAACAAGTGAAATAAGCTAATCGCTGAGACTGGGACAGGCATGGTTCTATGGTAGTACGTCAAGAAAATTGCAAATTAACAGCTATGGAGGCGGCAACTTATATAATATGCTTCATTAGAGACTATTAAAACCAGATGCGGACATGTTCTTCTTCTCTTATCGTTGTCTCTGCAAAGAGTTATTACGACGACAAAGTTAATTCTCTAAAACTGTGCTGGTTGTAACATCTGGAACAATCTCGTGACCGCGTATAGAGTTCAGTGTTTGCAAACCCATAGTGACACATTGGTATCAAATAAACTCACTGGTGTTCGACTCTAGAGTATTTATAAGTCTGTTAGTTAAAGTAAGCAAGTTGCATCATGCAAAGCACGCATAGCGTTTTTGGGCAGGACACAAATTCAACGCTGAAATAATACTGAAATTCTGCCCTAAACGTACTGGGGCACAAATCTGCTGTAAACGCTGAAACTGTGCATATAGAGTTCAGTGTTTGCAAATCCACAGTGACACATTGGTATCAAATAAACGCATTGGTGTTCGACGCTAGCGTACTTATAAGTATGTTAGTTAAAGTAAGCAAATTGCATCATGCAAAGCACGCATAGCGTTTTTGGGCAGGACACAAATTCAACGTTGAAATAATATTGAAATTCTGCTCTAAACGTACTGGGGCACAAATCTGCTGTAAATGCTTAAACTGCGCATATAGAGTTCAGTGTTTGCAAACCCACAGTGACACATTGGTATCAAATAAAAGCATTGGTGTTCGACGCTAGCGTACTTATAAGTCTGTTAGTTAAAGTAAGCAAATTGCATCATGCAAAGCACGCATAGCGTTTTTGGGCAGGACACAAATTCAACGTTGAAATAATATTGAAATTCTGCTCTAAACGTACTGGGGCACAAATCTGCTGTAAACGCTGAAACTGCGCGTATAGAGTTCAGTGTTTGCAAACCCATAGTGACACATTGCTATCAAATAAACTCACTGGTGTTCGACTCTACAGTATTTATAAGTCTGTTAGTTACAGTAAGCAAATTGCATCATGCAAAGCACGCATAGTGTTTTTGGAGAGGGCACAAATTCAACGTTGAAATAATATTGAAATTCTGCTCTAAACGTACTGGGGCACAAATCTGCTGTAAACGCGGAAACTGCGCATATAGAGTTCAGTGTTTGCAAACCCATAGTGACACATTGGTATCAAATAAACTCACTGGTGTTCGACTCTAGAGTATTTATAAGTCTGTTAGTTAAAGTAAGCAAATTGCATCATGCAAAGCACGCATAGTGTTTTTGGGCAGGACACAAATTCAACGTTGAAATAATATTGAAATTCTGCTCTAAACGTACTGGGGCACAAATCTGCTGTAAACGCTGAAACTGCGCGTATAGAGTTCAGTGTTTGCAAACCCATAGTGACACATTGCTATCAAATAAACTCACTGGTGTTCGACTCTAGAGTATTTATAAGTCTGTTAGTTAAAGTAAGCAAATTGCATCATGCAAGGCACTCATAGCGTTTTTGGGCAGGACACAAATTCAACGTTGAAATAATATTGAAATTCTGCTCTAAACGTACCGGGGCACAAATCTGCTGTAAACTCTGAAACTGCGCATAAGGTCATAATAGAATCTGCATGTGCCGCTCTGGGCAGGGTCTGACAGATAAGTTTTTATATGTGTCGCAAGGAACATTATCAGCCTTGAGTCATGTAAACAATTGTAAATTCTACGGAAAATCTGCTAAATTTAAAGCTGGAAAATAAAGCAATGAATGGGCAGTTTGATGTGTTTACTATAATTTTACTATTTGTATTTTATGGTAATGTTCGGTCATTCATGGGCCGTTCTGTATTTTGCTATGTCGTACTTAGTCACAAATAAAATAGCTTCTGAGCGACTCTCCGTCATCTATTCTAAATTGATTTGGCCGTTCAGATTGCAATACAAGCCGGGTGAGGGCTGTGATGCTTCACAGCGCCTAGTCACTGCCAGGATCTTGTAGGGATAGATGCGCCTGGCAGCGGAAGCGTCGTTCAGAATATTTTCTATATAACAGGAGTCACGATCCAGTCGGTCGTTGCAGATTTTGTTCGACACAACAAATTTTGTTCGTTTTTATCAGCGACATGCCAAACGTAAATTTGACTAGTGTTGATCAAAACAAGAGGAACTGATACTAAATATCAAAATGTAATGTAATCGGTAAAGAAAATATAACTCGAAATTTAATTGTTCTTTCAGAGATGTTATCGGAAGTGCCGTGAGGCACCCAGGCCAGGCTAGTGTGATCCAGCTGACATTGACAATAACAGAAATTAAATAATTCAAAATGGCGGAAATCACAAGTAAAATTTGAACACGGAGAATTCGGTCACAGGAACGGGAATTTAAAACCAGAACCTGGGCTATGTCGAATTGGACCCGAACCAATGTGAGAACTGACTTGGTAGATCATAGTAGAAATTCGAAACTACGATAATTTAGGCTTGCTGCAGAAATGGGATAAGGAACGACGAGTCGACCTTATTTATACATAGGTCTAGGGGCTGGCTCTCCCTGGGGAACCTCTAGTAATACTGCATATAGACACGTGTGCCATCGAAACATACCAGGCCGAACACTCTGGCTAAGCCTACCTGCGGCATGCTAAACTAATCGGTCGCTTAGCACAAACTGTCGCTTCTTCCTTGTGGGTCCACGAAGCCAGGATCTTATGGGCATCGTTACTAGGAAGCTGCCGGTACAGCTGGGTAACCCGCCCAGGCTAGTGAGGGGTTTTTATTATGGCACGCCCAATTTGTAAATTTTCCTACTAGTACAATTTTATCTGTAGTAAATAATACTGCGGAAGTACAAGATATTAAGTATCAGCAATACAGAACACGACATAATATCGGCATATCTATTATTATTGAAACATAAAATTTTAAAATATAAAATGTATTGGAAACTAACCTTTGGAAGCAACTGTAGTTGTTGCAGTAGTTGTAGTCGCGGAAACAACTAATGATATTTTGGTTAAAAATTTCGTAGTTAACAGCCCTACTCACTGTATAGTGCTTTTGGCATTGGTTGGTTTTGGTATCACAATCTTCGTATAATTTGCTACGTTATCTTTTTGTAAAAATTTATTCGAAACTAACCTTTGGAAGCAACTGTAGTTGTTACAGTAGTTGTAGAGGGTTTGGTTAAAACTTTCGTAGTAACTGTTCCATCGGCTGTAGTGCTCGTGGAACTGACTGATTTTGTGGTCGTAGTCTTAGAAGAAGTATCTGCTTTATCTTCGGGGTTGACCACATTGCTGCTACTCGATGTCGCTGTTACAAATATTTGCGGAGCAGGTGAGGTCATTGTTCGATTGTGTCGATCGTCTAGTTTTTCATCTGCGCTATGTAACGGATTACTGGTGTTGAGTGTAGTGGATGTACGTTCCTTCGTTTGAATACATTGATCACAAGTTTTCTGAAAAAAAAGAAAAAAAACTCGAATTACCAACATCTAAAATATATTAACTCAATTAAATAAATTATCTTTTCTCAAGCCCTAAGTCTAAGCTTGTTTCCTTACATGAGACATATATACACTAAACCTAAGACTAAGTCTGGGGCTACAACCTACGAAGATCCCGCTCTATAAGCTGTTCTTTTTTCTAACAATATAGCGTAAGCTAGTCAGGATTACCTGGGTCAAACATACGATTTATGACTCCTTAAGCCATATGGTTGCTCTACGTTCACTAAATACAATCTGAAGTAGTGCGTAAACTCAGCTCGTTACATGGCGCGCCTTTGGAAGCATTTTGTCAGGATCCTTAAGGATCCAAGCAAAACTGTCGTCCTAGCTCAGTGGTTAGCGCGCGCAATTCTAAGCCAAAGGGCCCGGATTCGATTCATAGCACAGGCAACTGTTTGTTCAACGCTAGTCGAACTGCAAACTAATTTATGAAGTAAGTGGTTAATAATAAAGCTAAAAAGCCTCATAAATCTTACAGTTTTCCCATCACCGAAATCTCCATTGTCATAAGCAATACCGTTCGTGTAGAATAAAAAGGTAAAGGATTTACCCTGCAGTAAGCGTAATACATCGAGCAGCGTTCGTTCTCTTGAGCTATGATGCTGCAAAACCATGTTCCAGCGACATCGCTGCAGGTGTTGCTGTCGTGGTTGACGGGACTTGGAAGCGGTTGTCCTATCGTTGCCGTTGAACATCCGTACATTCGATTAATTTTTGTGACGTCAATTTCACTCATCGAATAGCGCTGTCCGATGGTTACACTGAGATATTATTAAGACAAAGAATATGAGCCAAACAAGAAACAAATAGAGCTATCTAAATATATATATATATGAGCGCTTTTCTGTGTTTGAATATTAAATTTCAGGTGATATTTAATATTTGTCGCAGTGTCGCAGTATATAAAAAACAAAGGATACGTCGTGTAAAACGACTGGACCCCACGTTGCATTTAAACATGTCGGTGACATTTTGAAATTTTCCCTCAAGAATTAGAAATCCCCGCTCTGCTAACGCACACCCGCTCCTCCTCCTGGTCCTCTGCACTCACTGAATTAATGTGAAAAATTTGTAATCCGTAAACTGTTTGCTGGAAGTAAAAAATAACCTTAACGATTCGCTCAGACAACGTTCGACCAGCTAACTCGGAAGGAATTGAATTGCGATTAGTCATGCACGTCAGCGCTTTAATCCCCGAGCATGTTTCGATTCAATCGTTTTTTGATATCATGAGAAGGAAGTTTGAAAACTTAAATAAGATATAACGAGATTACTAAATTGAACCAATCGGGTTTTCACAGCTCAGTTTTCGTTTTTTTTCATTGAGCTCGGGCGATTTAAAAGAACCGATTAGGAAAATGACTATTATAAATAAGCTGCCAAGCCACAAATGCCATGAACAGATGTAAAGCGGAACCAAATAATATACATTACAAATCTACTTACCCAAATTTCTTCGGCACTATCGTATCACGCCCGTTTTTACTAAACGCATTTCCGCGGTAATGAAGTACTGACTCGTAGTCGTACGTTGTTCCAAAATTATTTTCTTCCCAAGAGTTCATTTTCGTAAACTGGTTCTCGAGACCTGCAAAATGATCACCATTTCCGACAAAAACAGCTAAGGGCGGATACAATGGTAGGGGTGGCCGGGCGGTTGTTCCCCTTTGGGCTAAGATATAATGTTTGTTTGTGCTAAAATATAAAAAATCTCACTTTCAATCCTTATAAATAAACATATTTTTAATGAGCAGATTGATTGGGGTCATAGGCAGTGACCAAAATTTGGCCCCTTTAGTTTCTAATAGTATGAAAATTGCGTTGATATGGCGAACCATTGATCTACCTTGGAGATGCGCTCCCTTTCCGGAAAGCTATATCCGCCATAGAAGAGATTAGCCTTGCCACTTCACCTTCACGCTTCTCGGGGAATAAAACAGTAGCAGAGTCAAATGCTGTATTGTCGTGGGACGGCTGGTCGAATAGTTTGGATTCTTTTGTCAAATATTTTTATAAATATATTATTTTTAGATAGCCATTCCAAAAGCCCTCAAGTTATATAAACACGTTACTCAGGATAACTGCATGATTTCAAGCAAGATAACTGTGTTAAACTATAGACATATAACCTATGAACAGGCTAAAATGTCATGTCGATAGTACAGTTTGGCTGTTGAAAACTATAATCACCTATCTAACCAATCTATATATTTATCATTTATCTATGCAACCAAGGTTAACCGCTAGCGTTACTAGATTGCAAAATGAATTCAGCTAAGGCCATTATTTTGTTAACATGGCTGGGTGGTAACAATATATTAATATCATGCAAACCACACAAACGATAACTTTAAGGATCATTTTTCATATCGTTATCTAACCATTGGCCCAAAAGTTGGCGTAGGCGCACCTATCTTGCCTCGTCCAATGCTGTTGTTGCGTCGGTGGTTTTATATTGAGCATCTGCATTAATGCGGCGTTCACGTTATAATGTCCCCGCTGTTTGGAACTTTTGGCCCCGCTGTAGTCGCCGCCCTACCGTATAGACAGACATACACCCATACTGTAAATCAAATGCCAAGGGTGTACGACACACCCTTAGCTTCTACATTTTTTCTAGACGGTGTCGTACACACCCTTAGCTACCAATTTGGCACGAATAAACTATAACGGACACCGTATGTAGCTAATGTGGTTTATTAGTCAACTGTCCTATGGAGTTTCTCCTAAATTCTCGATATTTGTATCTAGCCCATATGAATATTGCTCAAATAATTCCGAACACTGTCAATAAAACTGCCAGAAGACACGGTGTGCCTGACACTGTAAGGAAGTGGTAATACGCGTAACTAGCTAGCTACCGTCGAAAAAATTTATTAAAAACATGGGGTGTCTAAGACACCCTGTTGTCAACAGTGTGTCTGACACTGTGTGGGGTACATAGGTTCCAAACGTTGGGGACATTATAACGTGAACGCCGCATAACACGCTGTGTCGTGTATGAGCTGAACAAATATACCTGACAAAATATTTTCCCAACGTATCGTAACGTAATCATCACGATCGGTACGACTTTGTTCATGGAAAAATCCAAGCGTATGCATCATTTCATGGAGCGACGTGCCTTTACCGCGACATCGATAATCGAGCGCTATGTATTGAACATATCCTGTGTATCCTACGTATGACCAACATCTGCACACAAACAGAAATTCACCCATCTGTAGAATTTTTAAAGAATTATACAAAATTGTCTTAATCGCAAACCATAATAATTATTCATGTTTAGGCCCATCTCAACTTTAGGGGCTGGACGTTATAATGTTAGAAAAAAGAACAACTTAGGGCGGGGGTGCAGGGGGCGGCAGCCCCCCGACTTAGGCTTAGGCTTAGTACATAGCTCCTATAGGGACCTTAGCTTAGGCTAAGACTAAGGCTTAAGCTTAGTATATTGAGAGCGGCATGGCATGCAATATACTTCGGCCCCAAAAGTTGACATGGGCCCATGTTTATATAAATATAACCATATTATCACTAAAATACGTTTCCATAATCTGTATATTGTGAAATTTTTTCCTAATAGACCTTTCAATGTAGGTGAACTACAGGTGAGGATTTAGCCTCTAACATCGGCTTGGCTCTGCTTGGCTCCGGAGCTGAACCGAACCGAGCCTGCTATATTATATGAGCAGCCAGGCCGAGCCAGGACCTAGGATCTGTATCTAAGATGCAAACCGAGCCTAGTGTATCTAGAAACGCTAAGGTCGGTTCTTAAAAGCACTTTTCTGGAGCAACAGATATAACTTTTATATCAACTAAAATATAGTGCAATAGTCACCCAAAAGCAAGAACAGTTGAGTCCACTTCGGCTCTGCTCTTAATATCTCACGAAGCATCTATATCTAATTCGTTTTTATAGTTTGTATATTATATATTCCTTCTAATACTACGGGCATGTAAATTATTTACTATTATTAGCCTAAATAGCGGAGCCAATCCTGGCTTGGTATCGAGAAGAGCCGAGTATAGTCGGGTCAGTCCTGGTTAAGGAAGAATCCAGCCTAGCTCAGCTCTCGTTTGGAAATGTGACTCTTTTTCACCTCTATATTTGAACACACAGAAACAAAGAACTCTCTAAACTGTTAAATCTAGGCAACTAAATCTCAAGCGTTTTATGCGCGCACTTAATATTTAACAATCCCGTGTTCGATTCGTATGAAAAATAGCCCAATTACAGAATAAACTGGCCGAAGCCTGACTTATAGTTATGCTTGAATTTTTAAACCTAATTTAAATATAACTTTACTTTAAACAAAATTATATATAAGATATTTTATGTACTTTCGGCACGTTAGGCTTCAAATTTTGCTTGATGACCGCGTATTTTGTTTTATCAATTTGTTTTGAGCTAAAATGCCGAATCCTACGCCTTTACCTGGACGGACTACAGCAATTATACTGTAGCGATGTATCTGTAGCACAATTAACAGGAGTTGTATGTAAGAGTAAAATTATGCATTAAAATTTTAGAACTGATCATTTGAAAATTAATTATGCCTTTTATGATAAATCAATACGTTAAAAACCTCCGTAGTCTGGTTTGATACACATGCTAGTATAGCAGGAAGACCTCAGCCTGTAGACGTAAGACCTTCGCGACCTTTAACGGAAGAAAATTGTTAACGGTCAAACCAAAAGTTTCAAGGAACTACTTAACCGTTTACAGGGATAAACTGTAGCACCGGCTTGTTTATTAATGTCACTTACGATGAATTTCTTAGCGAACAGAGACTGATCCAAATTTCACTTGTTCAGCTTGAAAGAACCATTTTTATGCAAACTGGAAATCACCAACTAATATGATGTTTTAACACAGGAAATAATTTTTGCCAACATGACATCTCTGTTTAGCCATGAAATAATTCTCGGGAGAATTTTAAACAATAGTTGATTGATTTTGTTTCCACGTATATATAGATAAAAAATTTCATAGACGGCTGCAAATAGATGTTAGCGAAAAAATACTTTTTAAGTCTTTTGGTAAGCTTCGTAGTCATAAATTTATCAATTTTGAAGATGCAGCTATCATTTTGTTATTATTTGGCTAAGCTCTTCCAGGCCGTTAAAAAATTTTTATTTGCATCATTCTCTAAAATGCCAACGAGTTTATTTATCAGAAATTAAATCTATATTTAAAGCTATTTTTGTCGGTAAGGCTTGAAATTTAACGAAGCTCCAATTACCATTAGCTAGGATTAAAATTTTACTTACCCATCATTATCGTTCATAAATTCAACATATCTTATTTCCGTAGTCTTCGGAATCCATTTGACACATGTAAATCTGTGCATATCAGCAATTGCCTCGATAAGATATCGATAATTAGACGATACTAAAATAAGTATACAGTACAGAAAAATTTTTTTGACTCATTAAAGTAATAATTGAATTCTGAGTAGCGAATGAAACGAGTGTAGTCAAGAATGCTCACTGATTTTGACAGCACCCGTTCCTGGAGTTTTTTTGTTTGGAACGAATAGCTCAGCTTTGACTGCACCCATTGACTCACGCGATAACTCATTCCAAAACTTAAAATCTCTATTTATACCCTTTATAAATTCAAAACGGATTCCAACTCCTTTTGGCCGTATTAAACAAGGGTGTAAAAGTCTTGGGTCGGTTCAAAAAGCGGTTCGACCAAACATTATTGCAGTATCTCAACGACCGGTGCAAATAATTCAGACGATTCATGTTGATTTGTAGAGCTGTTAAGGACCTTGTATATAAGGTTTTGCATATTATTACCTATGGATCCGTTATTATTGTCCAAAAGTTTGTTTAAAAGGGTCTATAAGGCCGGAGATACCCGAAAGAGGCCGCTTCCCGATAGCTGAATAGACCTACAGGCGAAGTTGAGCTCATTTTATAGAGCAGTTTATCCTCTATATAGCTGAATATGATTATGTATTGCGGTTATCGTTATTTTCGCGGCAAGTTTGGCTCAGAAATTTTTTTTTGATTGGGTTCATACACGAAAATGGTCATATCTCATAATCAACAAACATATTTGAGTGCCATTGGACTCATTTTGTAGAGCAATTTGTGCTCTATGTAGCTTCATATGGTGTGCTGCTATTGTTATTATTTACGCGACAGGATTGGGTCAAAATGGAGTTTTACATTGATCAATGAGAGCGAAAATAGACACAAACGGCAATATCTTCGCAATCGCACTATCTGTACGAGGTTTATTGCTCTAATTTCTACAGCAATTCATTCTCCATGTAGTTATTTATACTATTCAAGCTAGATTAAATTATGTCCCCATCATTTTATAATTTGATGCTTCATATACCTCTGTACGCTGCATTGGTATTGTGGTTTGGTACGTCGTAGTGTTAGCTTTCATCTTTGATATCATTTCCACAACAATTAATAGTGTATTACTTGTTGCAACATCACATGAGTGTACGTACCATAATTGGCCGATATAGTGAGCGCCACGGTGGCATTAGGCAGTCGGTAGCTTTCATCTTTTAGACCATTTACACAACTAGTTATAGTGTGTTACTTGATACATGATTAATGATCGTTACGTGCTATAATTGGTCGATTTAATGAACGGCACGGTGGCATCAAACCATCGGAAACTTTCATCTTTGTGGCCATTTATGCGGCGTTTACGTTATAAAATGCCCGGTCTGTGAAAGATTTGTCACTGTGTCATCACGACCACACCACAGCGCATGGTAGTCGGTAGGCTATGCTATGCGGCACAAGCACAAAAAAGAGCTCAAACCACAGTTTTGAACCACAAATTTCTTTCACGTATTATAAACCAGTGGAACAAACTGCCTGCTGACGTCTATGCCAAAGCCTCAAATTTCAAAAATTTAGAAATGTTCTTAAAAATTCAAGCTTTGAAGATTCCCTTAACTACGACAGAAACCTATGACTCAGATGTAAGTGGAGATTTTGCTTCCTTTCTGTTTAAACTTTATTAAGAATATAAACTTTTTGTAATTATGTATTCTTTGTTTTATAAACTTGTAATGCATATTGTTTCTTGTTACCAGTAACGAGGATTAGTAAGCCATTGCCTCCGTTTCGAACTCGCTATGACGGCCTTAACGCCAGAGCAACCCCCGTTACGCTGATCTCTCGACACTGGCATAAATTCTTAATAAAATTTGTTGTTGTTGTTGTTGTTGTAAGCAATGGCGTCGTAGAGACCGTGTATATTACACTATGGTGTCTTCGACGCCCTATAATTGAACAGTTGTTTAAAAAATTACGCTAGTGGAAAATTAGCTAAAATGAAATTTGAAAATACTTACGCTAATTGGTTGTATCCCATAAACTATGCCGTTTAAAGTTTCGCATAGGAAGTGCATGGACAAAGCTTGCACTGTATAAACTCCCTACAACAGAAAAAACAACAACGCATGTTGCCAAACGACTTTCATCACCGCTAGTCAGAAGCTTACGGTGTCCATGACACCATACGTAAATGCGGACGGTGTCCCAAACACTGTATAAAATCGCTTGGAATACAGTGTTACTATTCTGTACACTATATAGATAACGGTTTTACAGAATACAGTGTTACTATTCTGTACACTATATCGTTAACGGTTCTAAGCAGGCTGTGCATGGACGAAACTTCCACATGGTGGGCAACTTATAACGTAAACGCAGCAATACACAACCATTAATACTGCGGTACTTAATACAATACATTAGTATTACGTACCATAATTGGTCGATATAGTGAACGGCACGGTGGCATCAGGCCAACGGTAGCTGTCATCTTTGAGACCATTTCGGTACGTCTATAATAAGCAAAATCGGAAAAACCTATGATATTCTATTATGCGGCGTTCACATTATAATATCCACAACGTTTGGAACCTATGTACCCCACATAGTGTCAAGTGTCAGGCACACTGTCGAACACAGGGTATCTTAGACACCCCATGTTGTTTATAATTTTTTTCAAAGGTAGCTAGCTAGAGGTATTGCCACTTCGACACGCGGCACGCGCACCGTGTCTTCTTTGTAATTTTATTGACGGTGTGCTGCATAATCTTGCCAAGGGGAACGTGGTCTGGATACAAATATCAATATTTATAAAAATACGCAGCCTAACTGACTAGTACACCACATTAGCTACAGATGGGTCCGTTACTGTTGAATGGCCTAAATACATAGCTAAGGGTGTGTATGACACCACAAAAATGTGGTAGCTAGAGGTGTGGCGTACACACTTGGAAGTTGATTTACGATATGGATTTGACCCTGGCTGTCTATACGGCAGAGACATTATAACGTGAACGCCGCATTATTCATTGTAAAAATACTGAGATTTTACGCAGCTTATCCAAAAATATAAAATGTACGTCCTTTTTAATATATCACAATATAATGGACTACACTTTCAGAAAAGAAAGCATCTTACCATAAATAGAATTTTTTCATGGACACTGAGCAACTAGATAACCTTTATCAGTCAAATATCCATTCGACCATTAACCATGTAATTCTTAAATTGGCTAATTTGTCAGTGCGTTTGTTGCAAAGCGATGCAGTAGCCGAGTTTCTCATGCAGGGTGCGTTTGCGCGTGCGCTGTTATTCGCTCGTTTTGTGAGGTTTCTTACAAAACGACGCAAAAGCACCTAAATGGTGCAGTGGTTAGTGTATGAGGCTCGCAACAAAGCTATCCAGGTTCAGTCTGCCGCCGTGGAAAAAATTCATTCAACAATATGCAAAATCTAAATTAGTTTAAGAAGGAAAAATGTTAAAAGGTGAACTAAATGGAAAATTTGAAGTGGTTTAAGACTTTACGCACGGCTAACATATTTGAGATTTAATCGTTGGTTTTAGAAACTTTAGGTCTCACAACCGTTAGTTCACCTGGCAAGGCTGAATTTCAAGCGTTTCTAGGTAGTACCTGAAATTATGTATCTGAAATTGCTCAAATTAAACGGTCTATGCGTCGCATCTGGTAATTCATTCATAATATTTACTCGCTGTAATTTAGAAGTATAAACATATTATAGCCGCTGCCTTCTATCATATCGGTTGCTCCAATAATATATATTTTGTTGACAGCTGTGGCACTAGTATTAAATAGCGATGAGCAACGGTCGGTTTTGAAGTCAAACGGCCGGCCGTTAATATATTTTCGGGCCATCGGCGAACGACCTTCCGTTGACCAACGGCTGGGCGACGGAAATTGACTAGTGACTGCTAAAAAGCTCCTCTTACTACAATATAAATATAATATTCGTAATTGCTTTTTCAGCTTGCTCATGTCCAAAAATCGATTTGTATCTGCAGGTTTTACTCAACCTACTAAAAATTGCCGAATCTTAAAGCGTAAGCTGACTGTAGCAAGACGTTGGGCGGAGGCAGGCTTTGAGGCCTATCATTAAACATTGACACATATTAGTTTTATAATAATCAAATTTATTAAATGCTTAGATATGACAAGGTGGTACTAGATGGTGCAATATCCGTGCATGTTGATTATTGAGATGCATCAAAAGTTTCCAGTAGTGCGGTTTATAATTCACTAGCTATATAGTAGTAAACGTATAATTGACTAAGGCCGATCGAGCGACGACCCATAACTACTGACCAACGACTCTCGCCACAGCCAACTGCACAGAAATGTTAACAACCGGCCGACGGCCGTTAACGGCTGTCGGGTAGATGGATTTGAGGCCGTTAACGGCCGGAAATGTGTCAACAGCCGGACTTTATCCGACGGCCGGGACCATCTTCGATCGGCCGACGGCCGTTAACGGCTGTCGGGTAGATGGATTTGAGGCCGTTAACGGCTGTCGGGTAGATGGATTTGAGGCCGTTAACGGCTGTCGGGTAGATGGATTTGAGGCCGTTAACGGCTGTCGGGTAGATGGATTTGAGGCCGTTAACGGCCGGAAATGTGTCAACAGCCGGACTTTATCCGACGGCCGGGACCATCTTCGATCGGCCGACGGCCGTTAACGGCTGTCGGGTAGATGGATTTGAGGCCGTTAACGGCTGTCGGGTAGATGGATTTGAGGCCGTTAACGGCTGTCGGGTAGATGGATTTGAGGCCGTTAACGGCCGGAAATGTGTCAACAGCCGGACTTTATCCGACGGCCGGGACCATCTTCGATCGGCCGACGGCCGTTAACGGCTGTCGGGTAGATGGATTTGAGGCCGTTAACGGCTGTCGGGTAGATGGATTTGAGGCCGTTAACGGCTGTCGGGTAGATGGATTTGAGGCCGTTAACGGCCGGAAATGTGTCAACAGCCGGACTTTATCCGACGGCCGGGACCATCTTCGATCGGCCGACGGCCGTTAACGGCTGTCGGGTAGATGGATTTGAGGCCGTTAACGGCTGTCGGGTAGATGGATTTGAGGCCGTTAACGGCTGTCGGGTAGATGGATTTGAGGCCGTTAACGGCCGGAAATGTGTCAACAGCCGGACTTTATCCGACGGCCGGGACCATCTTCGATCGGCCGACGGCATTTACGGCCGTTGTCCAACAGTAGTATTAAATAATTCAAATTTCTCAGATAACATTTTCAAATTATTTAATTTGTATTAATACATGTTTTACATTTTTGCTGCAGCGACATCCCATACTGAAATGATATGCAATCAGTGTTTCAATACAAACTCAGCAACAGTTACTTAAATGTGCGTCAATAACCAACATTTAATAAAAACGAACAATAACTAAGATAAACCACTTACAATTTACAAATCATCTCCCTAAAATGTACAATTTTACTTATGATCAAACACTTACGTGCCCAAATAAGTAAGATTCACGACGGTGAGACCAAAAGCTTTGATTAAACAGATTTATGTAGTTCTAAAAAATCTTGCACTTGAAACACCAAATAAAATAAGTTATTTTATAATCAGACATCAACTGTGATTTTTCGAAAGAATATTTATAATTTCGCAGAAAAACGTCTATATAGTAAACCTTTTTTAATCATCCCAAGCAGTTTCGTTATAAGCGCGCTCTGTTTCTACTTATCATTTGTTCGGTAATAAAGTTTGATTCAGAGCGTTCCGAAGTTTATCACAATGCTATATTTTGCATTTAACAACTGCTACATATATCGATCATGACCATACCTCATCACCGATCAGCTTTATATCGCCCTGGAACAAATCTGAAACCATACAAAAATATTCTCAAGTACCGATATATATGTACATGTATATGTATTACATATATAGTACATGTATATATGTATTACATGTATATAACAAGCATATGAAAAATAATTTATTTACATAACACTGTTTTCTTGTGTCTAAAAATAGCAGGATATATTGTATTTATTTCATATCCCTCCAACTTAAGGTCCCCGGGTCCTCAGGGTTGTAAATAAATAGTCTTACAGTCACAAAGTCTAATTCGTAAAAAAATGTACAATTTTCGGGAATTTAATATTAAACTTCTGCCCAATTTTGGGAAAATTCTCGGCGCTCATTCACCTAGAGGGTGAGAGGGGCGCGGATCCTCTTAAGTGTCCGAACGGATAGTATGTAATACCTTACACTGGATTTTAGGATATTAGTATATTATTGGATTTTGCCATTCGGGTTCAGATAAAATCGTTAGCTGAAATTAATAACTTACAAAACATAATTATTGACGTGTATATTGCAGCGTGCATAAGCATTAGTACTCAGTCCTAAATAATAAATAGCACATGCGGAAGCTGGGTTTAGGGGCCTACCCCATCGCAGATGCGTCGGGCTCCGTTCCCCTCGACGACCTGTTCTACCGCCTCACGACCGTGAGGGTGCCATACTACTCTGCAACTCTACCGTGCCGTGCGCCGAAGGGGCGCGGAAAATTTTAGCAGAGTTGCCAAAAATAGGGTGCAAATTGGCAAAATTGGAGTAAAATTGACAAAAATAAATGAGGTCTTCGGAGTGGGTGGTCGTCAAGTTTCAGCACCCCATGTCTCCGCAGGACTTCCACCTATGGTGTGTACCCCCTGAAATTACCTCCCCATCGACTCCATCTACTCCCTGACACGTCCTAGCGTCAGCATTCAAAAATTGATAACGGAAACCGTATACATACAATCATGTAGAATTGCTTTTGAAGGTTGCGCAAAATATTGTTAAAACGTTAACGGAGGTATTCTTCATAAATTTTTCTGAAAATTATCGATTTATCACCCTAACACTGAACGCCAAACAAGTCCAACGAATGATTGCTAAAAATTTTAGCTGTATTCCGACGCATGCAAGTAGAAAGTTACAATTTCATTATTTATCTTAACTCTGTTTCTGTCAAGGTCTCAAAATTATTCTATATTATATACGTGATATTTTTATGCACAATTCATCGTTGTAATATTTCTTCAATAAAAAGACTAACTTCCGCTGAGATCCGCCCCGTCAGATAAGGCGTCTACCATATCATCATCGTCTTCGTCACAATTTGGATTAACCAAGCCCGCGATGTCTGTGCAATGCTTATTTATATTTTGTGATTTCTTAGTTGGATTTACCACCACATCACGGCTGTGAAATTCAAACAGGTTTCGACACCAAACAGTTGCCGTACAGTATAGTAAAACTACTGCGATGAATGGGCGTTTCAACCGGTAGTAACACATATTTATTAAAAGCTAAGAAATTATGAATAAAATTAAAAAAAATTAATTACAATAAGGTTTCAAATTGTAGTGCTTGTGGTATTTTGTTGTAAGTTAATAATATTTAATTTACATATATTCAACTATTTTGGGAATGATTATGTATAATTATTACTAGTATCTAGTATTAATTATTCTAAATTTTGGGGTTCTTAAATAGGCAGCAACAACAATCAGACAGCTATATATTTATTAAAAACTAACATCATTCCAAGGAACGTCTGGACGAATTATGGTAAATAGCTCAAAAACTGAATAGAAATAGTGTGTTTGGTTGACGGTGACAAATTAAATTACTAACAAAAATGGATGAGGTATATATAGAAAAGGTACAAAAATTATACAAAAAAATCATTCCAGCCTGAAAATGGATTATGCTCGCTTCAAGCTTTTTCAATACTTTACGACCTAATTATTATAGTTTTACTGAGAATGTAACAAAAATTGATTGCTTGGTGGAAGGGTTTTATAAAATATCGTATTTGATATAGCGAGCCCTTGGTACTAGCTGGTTCAAAATATTTCACGGACCCATGTTTAGACTCTAATGCTTTGTGAAAATGAAATTTTGTCTTTCAATGATCTATGACGTAAAAAAATATTAAAAAGTGTCTTTCAAATGTTCAAGCTCCCAACTCTCAGATAGTAAACTATGATTTATAATGGAAAAATGCATATTACAAATCCTGATGTTTCAAAACGTTTTGTATTGCTTTCATAAAATTTGACAAGCCGGGTTTTCTGTCTATGATTGGCAAAAGTAATCTCCTACATCATCTTGAACAGTGTTTACACTTTCAAATTTGCCAAAAAAATGCTTTCAAATTTTGAGCATAAATTTAAATTAAAATAAATTAAACTTAAATTTTGAGCTTAATTTTGACGCAATTTAATTTGAATTAATTTAATTTTAAATTTTGAATTTTTAAATTTACTTATTCTCTCTCACATTTCAACTCATTCAACTAAAATATTGCATCAACACCTCATCAACAACATTGGATGCCTCTGATAGTCAGTTATCCATTTTGCTGTGTTATTTCGTTCCGAAGGAAATTTTAGCCAAAATTAGTCAACATCTGTATAATACGAAGAAATTAATCTATAATCAGGAAAAATTTTTTTAAATAAAATAAATTATTCTAACCGTATGTACAAGCATTTCAACAAACAACGATACCAATCAGTAAGCACTACATGATTCTATAGTCCCATATTGTCCTATTGGCGTTATTTATGTAGCGCCTGATCAAACAAAAATTTTCATATGACTGATGGACTAACTGATTGACTGACTAACTAAAAAGATTCTGAGATTTCTGACATGCTGTTTTACAGCATTGTCAATAAAATTAACCACTACCTGATAGCGATGCATTGAAACGAAACACTAAATTTTCTGCTGTGTTTACAAAGCAATGCTGTTGCCTTTATTTGGCAATAGAAACGTTGAACGATGATACATTTGTCTGCTAAAATCAATCCGAGGCTGTAAACAATATGCAGGTTGTCTATTCCTCGATATATTAAGTCTGTATCTTAGCTAAGGTTGTTATATGAGTCCAACACTAAGCCTAAGACTCAAGTCGGCGAATGCCGCCGCTCAAACCCTCCCGCATTTCGCTGTGATTTTTAAGGATACTAGGTGCTACGCTGGGAGCGTTGGGGTGAAAGCTGCAGTATCGCTTGATAATACGTGCCGATAACAGTGAAATTATATATATATGTTATTAGCTTAAACAATTATGTTATGAATTAAACAATTTTTGACACTTAAAATAGCTTTACGTAATTATTATACTTCTAACGAACCCTGGAAAAAACCGCATCTGCTGAGGATTCAATGCTAGTAAATATGTTAGATTTTTAACGCAAATAGTTAATATATAAAACGCAATTCTGCAAATTAAATGAAAACGTCTCTAAACCATGAAATATTACGAAAACAGCATTCAGTTTTGCATCTTGCACCCTCGATATTTAATCAAAAATCGCAAGTCCACACTCAGCTAATCATTAGGCAACATAAGTCATATGATATAATATTTATCCAATCACCTTCGCGCAGCGTATTCGATTATTTTATGTTGCATTACCAGTTTTCACTAAGCCACAATGGAATCGCTAGTATATATGGCCTGGGTATTCCGGGCGGGTCGGGTTATTTGATTTTAATTGATTCAAGGTCTTTCGATGTCCGGGAAACGATGACAATAATCGCTTTAATAGACAAATCATCGTCGACGGTTCAAAATTATATCATTGCTTAATATTAGATTAAGCGAAAAACTAGCTATGTAATTAATTTCAATATGATTATTTTGTTTTTTTTAAATAACAATTTGAAATTATATATATTTTAATAAATTGTGTCAATATTGTGCAGAATATATTATCTAATGCTTCAATTTTGCATGATGGGCATCAACATAGATATGATTTGAATATAATGTATTCTTTTTAGCCTTCTAGCGGAACAGGGAGATTCGTAATTTTCGGAATAGATATAGTAACCTAGGGTATACGCCCAACGCTAATAATATTAAGTTCATCAGCTTGCCTTGAGTTCATTTGCCCATCGCCAAAACCTAATAGTTATAAGTTTTTCATCTGTTGATGCAAATGATATTGGGAAAGCTAAATTTGTCACCAGTAAATTTCTACTCAAATTGTGTCATATTCGTCTTAACAAAATTGACATACAGACAAATACCGTGAAAATAATCGGCTATTATATAGTGCCGTATCAATCGAAAAGCCAGGTAATGCCGGTACAAAAAAGGATTACCACATGCCCAACTATTTTACAGTATATATAATATTTGCAAAATGTCCAAGTCAAGCTGAGGGCGTTTAGTTATATCCAAACAAAGAGCTACTCATATTGTGTCACATTTTACTCGAATTGTATCATTTTCGTTCTACCAAAAATTGATAATACAGACAATTACCGTGACAATAATCGGTTAATCTATTGAGACCTAACAAATCGAGCAGCCTGGTGATGGCGGTGCAGAAAAGGATTACCACATGCCCAACTAGTTTACGGTATATGTAATATATGCAAAAGGTCCTTGTAAAGCTGAGGTGCATATCGTTATGTCCAAGCAAAGGACTGCTTAGTTCTAAGGATTGGGATGCCGTTAGCTCAGGTCCCCCTCCCGAGTTAGAGGCTTGATTTGGTAGAAAGCCCATATAATAAGCTTATAGTTTAAGCTGATTCTAAAAGATAGACTTAGTATATCGAACACGGTGCAACCTGAATAAAATATCTTTGGAACCACCGGTTCAGCTTGGAGTCTTAAAATGCATCCACCATTAAACTACTGCCCATGTTTATTTTCGTTATGGTTTTAGTAAATTATGCTAATTTAAAGATTCCATATGCAAGCAATTTGGGAAGTTTTTTATCAGTAAAATACAACATTTAGCATTTTCCTGAGTGTATCATATTTTGAGCAGTTGTTTGGCGAACGTAGCAATTTTTCTGATAACAAATGCGGAAAAAATATTACAAAATTAATGTGGCGTTAACGTTACAGAGGATCTCGTGTGGAAGTTTTGTCCCTAATGGTCTAGACCACACCATCCAGTGGTATACAGAAGTATCTACACTATATAACGAAATATATCGTGTATGAGAATACCATCAACTTAAATATACTGTGTAAATCTAAAGGCGTGTTCACACGCTCAAACTTTCTGCTCAAATTTTGATCAAAATTTGAGCTCAAATTTTGATCAAATTTTGATCAAAATTTGAAAGCATCTTTTTTGCATTTTTTGTAAGTTTGAATGTGTGAACACTGTTCAAACTTTTCAAGGATATCCTTGTAGCCAATCATCGATGAGATTTATTACTTGAAAAAGTTTGAGCTCAAATTTTGTTCTCAAATTTTGAAATATCGCAATTTTTCGTTAAAAATTACCGTCAAATTTTGATCAAAATTTGATCAAATTTTGAGCTCAAATTTTGAGCTCAAAATTTGAGCAAAAAGTTTGAGCGTGTGAACACGCCTTAACCCCATTGTTCATTACTGACGGTGTCAGCGACATCATCACAAGCACGTTATATATATACGGCGCGTAAATAACAGCATGGCGCAGCTGATACCATGTAACTTTTTACAAATTTTATGGTGTAGTCTACACTATACTATTCAGACACTACACTGCTCATGTACACTATATTAAAATACTATTCAGCACACCACAAAATGGGTGGTGGCAAAGACACCTATGGGGACAGAACTTCCATATAGCGGTTCTTTATAGCATAACCGCCGCATAAAGCGGAAGGCGACATGGCAGTCTGACTTTAATATATTTTCCCGCACATACCACATTTTTATCACTTATATATAATGCTGAATGTAGCTATTTCACTAGTCAAAGACGCTGAAAAATATTAAATTAAATTTTATACGATTGGCACATTCGATGAGCCGCCGAGATACGATCGGAAAAGTAATTCACCAAGATTGACGACGCAAACCGCGAAACATTTTTTGAAGCTTTTATAAATTCTTTGAATTAACTGAGCCGCTTTAGCCGCAGAAAGACAACTTGTCGGGTTTTTATTGCTTCAATCATCATTCAGGACAGAGTCAGTTTCAGTTAAATCTAATGGTAGGTACCAACCACTGCATGCGCGAGCGAGGTAAATTTTTGAACTAAACCAATTTATTTTAGATGACCAGGTTTGTAATACTGTTCGGTATATTGCAATTGGTGAATACAATAATTATGTTTAAGAGTATAAAAAAAGTTGGTGCTTACGAAAACGCTTTATAGTTATGTGATGTTTTGGCGCGGCACTGAAATGCATACTATACCGTTCTTGATGTACTAAGCCCAAGTTTTAATAGCCTTAGTCACAACTTAGCATCTTATATCACCGACCCCCCTAAGCTGCTCCTTTTAGTAACATTGTTACTTAAGCAAACGTTTTACTAACACTCACTGTCGACGACCCATTTTTGCCGATGTTACCTATTTTTAGTAATTTTTGCATTAGTTTAACTAAATTTTACCTAAATTTTCTCCGGGTGTTCGGCGCGAAGGGGATGTGGGTACGGAACGCCGGGGAGGGGTACCCTAAGCATGGTTTACCATTGCCCAAACGAGAGGGGATCCAATTTCTCAGTGTCTGAGCCGCGCATTGGAACACTATAGGCAGCAGTGTCTGAGCCCTTTTAATAGAGCAGTATGGGGAGCAGTATCAGTGCCCGCCTAATGGAACAGTATTGGTAGCAGTGTCTGCGCTTGTTCTATAAAACAGTATGGGCAACATGGTCTGAGCCCCCAATAGATAAGTATGGGTAACAGTGTCTGAGCCTACCCAGTTAAACAGTTTGGCCAGCAGTATCTGAGACGGCCCAATGGAACAGTATGGGCAACAGTGTCTGACATTTGATTGTAACGGTTTTTATTCCGCTCTGAATCTAAATGACCTTAAGTATCACGTCAAGATCTAAAGCCAAATTTTATGCTTCTAGACTTTTTATGCTTTCACAAACAGTACCATATTAGATCAACCGTCATAAGGAAAATAAGCTCAATAAAGCAAACTTTATTTAATCGATATGATCCACAGAGACTTACAATCATTCGCATAAGTTATCGTTTGAACGGCACATAGTGTGTCAATAATTATCGGAACTCAGAAAGTGCCATACACAAATCTGAAACAGTAAAGATAAACGCATTGGTTGAAAGATTTCCAGGTTGTGTTCTAGAAAAAGTAGGTTCTTGAAGAGTTGTGTCGCATTACTAACCAGGTTGAATCTATTTATGACGTTTTACTATTGATAGTTTTGAGAGGTTTGACGCAAAAGTAAGCAGTTTTCTGCAAAAAGACAAAGCGAACTTCAATTCATATTAAATGATATTAATAGCAGATGCTAATTTTTATGCTGGTATTATATTCATTAAATCGGGGGGACGCTCCTCCCATACGACCCCCCCGCCTCACACACTAACCTGATCGTTTTTCTGATAATGATATAGCGTACAGCCGTTAAAAATGACTTTTGCCGCAAATCAAATATTATATTTATGTGGCTGTTTTTATAAAGATTTATTCGTATTTGAATTTTTATCACAATGTTTTTAATTATTGCATTTAGCAGTGCGCAATCATTTTAAACGATATAGCAACACTTTTCCCGACTATACTCAAAAATAATAAACTAGATTATATATCTCAGAAAGTTAATAAAATAGCATACGTCTTCTGCTCAGATTGGCGACGAACTGCGTCTTTTTCCATGTCTCACGACTAGATATATAGTCTATTTTGCAATCTGAGCGTTGCAATTGACTTAGACCTTGTTAAAAAGCTAATATTTCCTTTAAGTACAAAAGGAAATTGCAATTCAACTTAAATATAAATGAACATTTCGCTACATTTCTGTTTCAAGTTTACTAAGAGTATAGTCTGGGTTGTTTAACAGTCTAATACTGTGTAGCCTGTAACATTGATTTCTGTTCCAGCAGGCGACTGTTGATATGCCACTGCCTACATTTCGGTCCCACTAGGGTTGTCTTAACGCCAGATCAATCAGCGTTGAGCTTTTGTCTCGCCTACAGACACACCCTAATTTCGTAATATTACAACACCCATCAGTCAAGAGTTAGAGATATTCAGAATGTGTCCTGAAATTTATCGCTGGAAATACGCACATTTCTTTGATTCCACTCCCATTTGCAAGAACGAGAAAATAACTAATCTATTTCAAATCTAGACGAGTATTATTGGTCCACATTTTTGGTATTATAATGAATGTATCTTGCTATTCCAAAAGTTCCCAAAAGCTTAAATGTCTTGGTCCACATTTTTGGTATTATAATGAATGTATCTTGCTATTCCAAAAGTTCCCAAAAGCTTAAATGTCTTGGTCCACATTTTTGGTATTATAATGAATGTATCTTGCTATTCCAAAAGTTCCCAAAAGCTTAAATGTCTTGGTCCACATTTTTGGTATTATAATGAATGTATCTTGCTATTCCAAAAGTTCCCAAAAGCTTAAATGTCTTGGTCCACATTTTTGGTATTATAATGAATGTATCTTGCTATTCCAAAAGTTCCCAAAAGCTTAAATGTCTTGGTCCACATTTTTGGTATTATAATGAATGTATCTTGCTATTCCAAAAGTTCCCAAAAGCTTAAATGTCTTGGTCCACATTTTTGGTATTATAATGAATGTATCTTGCTATTCCAAAAGTTCCCAAAAGCTTAAATGTCTTGGTCCACATTTTTGGTATTATAATGAATGTATCTTGCTATTCCAAAAGTTCCCAAAAGCTTAAATGTCTTGGTCCACATTTTTGGTATTATAATGAATGTATCTTGCTATTCCAAAAGTTCCCAAAAGCTTAAATGTCTTGGTCCACATTTTTGGTATTATAATGAATGTATCTTGCTATTCCAAAAGTTCCCAAAAGCTTAAATGTCTTGGTCCACATTTTTGGTATTATAATGAATGTATCTTGCTATTCCAAAAGCTCCCAAAAGCTTAAATGTCTTGGTCCACATTTTTGGTATTATAATGAATGTATCTTGCTATTCCAAAAGTTCCCAAAAGCTTAAATGTCTTGGTCCACATTTTTGGTATTATAATGAATGTATCTTGCTATTCCAAAAGTTCCCAAAAGCTTAAATGTCTTGGTCCACATTTTTGGTATTATAATGAATGTATCTTGCTATTCCAAAAGTTCCCAAAAGCTTAAATGTCTTGGTCCACATTTTTGGTATTATAATGCCTGTATCTTGCTATTCCAAAAGTTCCAAAAGCTTAAATGTCGCATCTTTGTAGTAATTATATAATTATGAAACAACAATTATGAGTACAAAAATATTAGAGCAAATTTGCTATTATCATTTATAAAAACATAGTTAGTACGATTTGGACCAAATTTGCAGTATATATGTCTACCATTAAAACGGAAAACATGCAATGTACATAAAGGAACAATATAATTTTTTGCGATCAATAAAGTTAATAATATTTAAGTTTCGGAACGAAATCAGCATAAGCTTTGCTGTATTTATATATATATTGGTCTGATTTAGGCTGAATATTCACTCTGTATATGTGTATCTTTTGTGGGAATATATACTGTTTACTTTAAGCTGGACAGCGGGAAAACCTCGTTGCCAACCGAAAATCACGCTTGTTTTGCCGCTTAAACCACAGTAAATTGTTGTATTTGCCGTAAATTTTTATGTCTGATTTAAAACTGCATAGGAAAAGCAAGTCAGAATAATATCCTGAAATCACAGCCAAAACCACAAGAGAATAGTGTGGTCAAAATCTTCTATACCTTCGTTTTCTTCTGACGAAGTTGGGTTCCTCCGATATTTTATAGTTTTCAGGATTAATCGCCCTGAATATTACCTTTCGCAAAATTGACTTAGTTATAGTTTTGCGACCTGCATTGGACTTTAGCGTTATTGCACGCTAGCGTCATGACAGCACCATCTGGAGACGGTAATAACATTCGTTCGAAGCAATCATCGCATGAAACCAATTTATACCGTGCGGGTAGCCAAATTGCCATCACCAACTTTCAACAACAGAATAAAGCTAGCAGTTTGCGTGATGTAAATCATCGGAAACAAACTGGTTCTCGATATAGGAACCGGTTAAAAGAGAGGTCGTTATTGACCGGAGACAACAGTTGTCAGTCATCCGCTGATCAAGCACTCAAGCATCCGTCTGTTGCAATCGACCGTATCAGCACAAAATATAACTACAGTTCATCGCAACAAAGAAACACACCGAAGCGCCAGATTCCTGAATCTTCGCCGAACAGTAGTAAAATATCGGGAGACAACAGGCGAATTGATGGTTTCAGAAAATTCAACAGGAAAAAATTGGTAAGTGAAAATCGCTTTATTTGATATCAGTAACTACACTGTGTACATCACAAAGAAACACACCGAAGCACCCGCTTCCTGAACCTTCGCCGAACAGTAGTAGGATACCGGGAGACAACAAGCGAATTGATCCTTTCAGAAAATTCAACAGGAAAAAATTGGTAAGTGAAAATCGCTTTATTTGATATCAGTAACTACACTGTGTACATCACAAAGAAACACACCGAAGCACCCGATTCCTGAACCTTCGCCGAACAGTAGTAGGATACCGGGAGACAACAGACGAATTGATGGTTTCAGAAAATTCAACAGGAAAAAATTGGTAAGTGAAAATCGCTTTATTTGATATCAGTAACTACACTGTGTACATCACAAAGAAACACACCGAAGCACCCGATTCCTGAATCTTCGCCGAACAGTAGTAGGATACCGGGAGACAACAGGCGAATTGATGGTTTCAGAAAATTCAACAGGAAAAAATTGTTAAGTGAAAATCGCTTTATTTGATATCAGTAACTACACTGTGTACATCACAAAGAAACACACCGAAGCACCCGATTCCTGAACCTTCGCCGAACAGTAGTAGGATACCGGGAGAGAACAGGCGAATTGATGGTTTCAGAAAATTCAACAGGAAAAAATTGGTAAGTGAAAATCGCTTTATTTGATATCAGCAACTACACTGTGTACATCACAAAGAAACACACCGAAGCACCCGATTCCTGAACCTTCGGCGAACAGTAGTAGGATACCGGGAGAGAACAGGCGAATTGATGGTTTCAGAAAATTCAACAGGAAAAAATTGGTAAGTGAAAATCGCTTTATTTGATATCAGTAACTACACTGTGTACATCACAAAGAAACACACCGAAGCACCCGATTCCTGAACCTTCGCCGAACAGTAGTAGGATACCGGGAGAGAACAGGCGAATTGATGGTTTCAGAAAATTCAACAGGAAAAAATTGGTAAGTGAAAATCGCTTTATTTGATATCAGTAACTACACTGTACATCACAAAGAAACACACCGAAGCACCCGATTCCTCAACCTTCGCCGAACAGTAGTAAAATACCGGGAGACAACAGGCGAATTGATGGTTTCAGAAAATTCAACAGGAAAAAATTGGTAAGTGAAAATCGCTTTATTTGATATCAGTAACTACACTGTGTACATCACAAAGAAACACACCGAAGCACCCGCTTCCTGAACCTTCGCCGAACAGTAGTAGGATACCGGGAGACAACAAGCGAATTGATGGTTTCAGAAAATTTAACAGGAAAAAGTTGGTAAGTGAAAATCGCTTTATTTGATATCAGCAACTACACTGTGTACATCACAAAGAAACACACCGAAGCACCCGCTTCCTGAACCTTCGCCGAACAGTAATAGGATACCGGGAGACAACAAGCGAATTGATGGTTTCAGAAAATTTAACAGGAAAAAGTTGGTAAGTGAAAATCGCTTTATTTGATATCAGTAACTACACTGTGTACATCACAAAGAAACACACCGAAGCACCCGCTTCCTGAACCTTCGCCGAACAGTAGTAGGATACCGGGAGAGAACAGGCGAATTGATGGTTTCAGAAAATTTAACAGGAAAAAATTGGTAAGTGAAAATCGCTTTATTTGATATCAGTAACTACACTGTGTACATCACAAAGAAACACACCGAAGCACCCGATTCCTGAACCTTCGGCGAACAGTAGTAGGATACCGGGAGAGAACAGGCGAATTGATGGTTTCAGAAAATTCAACAAGAAAAAATTGGTAAGTGAAAATCGCTTTATTTGATATCAGTAACTACACTGTGTACATCACAAAGAAACACACCGAAGCACCCGATTCCTGAACCTTCGCCGAACAGTAGTAGGATACCGGGAGAGAACAGGCGAATTGATGGTTTCAGAAAATTCAACAGGAAAAAATTGGTAAGTGAAAATCGCTTTATTTGATATCAGTAACTACACTGTACATCACAAAGAAACACACCGAAGCACCCGATTCCTCAACCTTCGCCGAACAGTAGTAAAATACTGGGAGACAACAGGCGAATTGATGGTTTCAGAAAATTCAACGGGAAAAAATTGGTAAGTGAAAATCGCTTTATTTGATATCAGTAACTACACTGTGTACATCACAAAGAAACACACCGAAGCACCCGCTTCCTGAACCTTCGCCGAACAGTAGTAGGATACCGGGAGACAACAAGCGAATTGATGGTTTCAGAAAATTTAACAGGAAAAAGTTGGTAAGTGAAAATCGCTTTATTTGATATCAGCAACTACGCTGTGTACATCAAAAAGAAACACACCGAAGCACCCGCTTCCTGAACCTTCGCCGAACAGTAGTAGGATACCGGGAGAGAACAGGCGAATTGATGGTTTCAGAAAATTTAACAGGAAAAAATTGGTAAGTGAAAATCGCTTTATTTGATATCAGTAACTACACTGTACATCACAAAGAAACACACCGAAGAACCCGCTTCCTGAACCTTCGCCGAAAGTCGTCAGAATACCGGGAGACAACAAGCGAATTTATGGTTTCAGAAAAAGTCAACAGGAAAAAATTGGTAAGTGAAAATCGCTTTATTAATATCAGTAACTACACTGTGTACATCACAAAGAAACACACCGAAGCACCCGATTCCTGAACCTTCGCCGAACAGTAGTAGGATACCGGGAAAGAACCAGCAATGATGGTTTCAGAAAATTCAACAGGAAAAAATTGATAAGTGAAAATCGCTTTATTTCATATCAACAACTACACTGTGTACATCACAAAGAAACACACCGAAGCACCCGATTCCTGAACCTTCGGCGAACAGATATCCGTAGGATACCGGGAGAGAACAGGCGAATTGATGGTTTCAGAAAATTCAACAGGAAAAAATTGGTAAGTGAAAATCGCTTTATATATTTGATATCAGTAACTACACTGTGTACATCACAAAGAAACACACCGAAGCACCCGATTCCTGAACCTTAGCCGAACAGTAGTAGGATACCGGGAGAGAACAGGCGAATTGATGGTTTCAGAAAATTCGAAACAGGAAAAAATTGGTTAAAGTGAAAATCGCTTTATTTGATCTCAGTATCGACACTGTACATCACAAAGGAACGCACCGAAGCACCCGATTCCTCAACCTTCGCCGAACAGTAGTAAAATACCGGGAGCAGCGACGGGCGAATTGATGGTTTCAGAAAATTCAACAGGAAAAAAATTGTGTAAGTGAAAATCGCTTTATTTGATATCAGTAACTACACCTTGTACATCACAAAGAAACACACCGAAGCACCCGCTTCCTGAACCTTCGCCGAACAGTAGTAGGATACCGGGAGACAACAAGCGAATTGATGGTTTCAGAAAATTCAACAGGAAAAATTGGTAAGTGAAAAATCGCTTTATTTGATATCAGTAACTACACTGTGTACATCACAAAGAAACACACCGAAGCACCCGATTCCTGAACCTTCGCCGAACAGTAGTAGGATACCAAGAAAAAACAGGCGAATTGATGGTTTCAGAAAATTCAACAGGAAAAAGTTGGTAAGTGAAAATCGCTTTATTTGATATCAGCAACTACACTGTGTACATCGAACAAAAGAAACACACCGAAGCACCCGATTCCTGAACCTTAGGCGAACAGTAGTAGGATACCGGGAAAAAACAGGCGAATTGATGGTTTCAGAAAATTCAACAGGAAAAAATTGGTAAGTGAAAATCGCGTTATTTGATATCAAATAAAGCGATTTTCACTACTGTTGAATTTTCTGAAACAGTATCATGTTGTCTCCCGGTATTACGGCCGAAAGAATAGGGATATTCAGTACGTTTTCTGATGTACAGTGTAGTTACTGATATCAAATAAAGCCGTTAGGCTTCCTTGATCTGAAACTCCTCATTCGTGTCCCCCCGGTGTGCTTTACTACTGTTCAGCTAGTTTCTCAGAGAAAAATAGGTGTTTGCATGTTTCTTTGTGATGTACACATGTAGTTTACTGATATCAAATATCTGAGACAATTTCACTACCTTTCCCTGTTGAATTTTCTGAAACCGTCAACATGCTTTTTTTAATTTTTTACTCCCTGTTTTTCGCCGAAGCTCAGGATAGGGGTGCACTGCGGTGTGTTTTCTCCTAATTGTACACAGTGTAGTTGCTGATATCAAATAAAGCGATTTTCACTTTTCAATTTTTCTGTTGAATTTTTTTCTGAAAGTTATCAATCACATCTATTACTGTTCAGCAAAAATCGGGTACTTGCATCTGTCTTTTTGTGATGTACACAGTGTGTAGTTACTGATATCAAATAAACAATTTCACTTTCTCATTTGATTTTTCTGAAATTAGATTCACTGTTGTACTCTCCCGGTCTGCTACTCCTGTTCGGCGAAGGTTTCAGAAGCAGTGCTCTTCGTGTTTTCTTGTGATGTACACGGTGTAGTTACTGATATCAAATAAAGCGATTTTCACTTTTTTCCTGTTAAATTTTCTGAAAATTTCATCATCACTGTTGTGTACAAGTATACTGTAGGCGCAGAAGCAGGTGCTTGCATGTTTGTGTGATGTACACAGCATATATAAATAAAGCGATTTCACTTGCTTCCTGTTGGTTTCTGAAAACGTGAGATTCGCCTGTTGTACTCCGGTATACTACTACTGTCAAAGTGTCTTTGTGATGTACACATGTAGTTACTGATATCAAATAAACAATTTTCACTTCTACCGATTTTTCCATTTAAATTTTCTGGAAAAATTTTCAATTCGCCTGTTGTCTCCCATATTTTACTACTGTTCGGCAAACCACAAATCGGTACTTGCCGGTTCTTTGTGATGTACGGTGTGCACATTTACTGATATCAAATAAAGCGATTTTCACTTACGATTTTTCCTGTTGAATTTTCTGAAAGTTCCGTCAAGCGCACTGTACTCCCAGTATACTACTACTGTTCAGCAAAGGGATGCAGATACTTCGGTGTGTTTCTTTGTGATGTACACGTGTAGTTTTACTAATATGCAATCAAATTTCACTTACAATTTTTCTTGTTGAATTTTCTGAAACGTGTGAGGTGTTGTATTCCCGGTATCCTTCCCCTCGCCGAAGGTTCAGGAATCGGGTGCTTCGGTGTGTCTGCTAATATTACACCCTAGTTGATATCAAATAAACTTAGCTTACATATTTTTTACTGTGTTTAATTTTTCTGAAAGTGGCCTGTTCTTGCCGTATCCTTGCTCCTGTTCAGGCAAACCGGAAGCGGGTACTTCGTGCTGTTTCTTTGTGATGTACACGTGTAGTTTCTGATATCGAATAAAGCATTTTTACCGACTTTTACTGTTAACCTGAAAATTTCATATTCGTCGGTTTTTGTTGTACTCCGTCCTGTTACTGTTCGGCGAAAGCAGGTACTTCGGTGTTTTCTTGTGATGTACACTCATTGCTGATATCAAATAAAGCGATTTTCACTTACCAACTTTGTTAAATTTTCTGAAACCATCACTGTTGTCTACCAGTATATTCTCAGAAGGTTTACCGGAAGCCCGCCTCTTCGGTGTGTTTCTTTGTGATGTACACAGTGTAGTTACTGATTCAATATAAACAAAGTTTCCACTTTTTACCGAATTTTCCTGTTGATTTTCTGAAAATTTTGCTTCTTCCGGTCTATTTTACTGTTCGGCAAAGGTTGAATGGGTACTTCGGTATGCTTTTGTGATGTACAGTGTAGTTACTAATATCAAATAAAGCAATTTCCTTACCAATTTTTCCTGTTGAATTCTGAAACGGTCAATTTGCTCTCTCCCGGTATCCTACTACTTGTACGGCGAAGGTTTGCCAGAATCGGGTGCTTCGGTGTTTTCTTTGTGATAATAACCACGTGCTCCTCTCAATTTCAAATAAAGCGATTTTCACTTACAATTTTTCCTGTTGAATTTTCTGAAAACCATCAATTCGCCTGTACTCCCGGTCTGCTATCCTGTTCCGCGAAGGTTCCCAGAATAGGATACTTCGGTGTGTTTCTTTGATGTACACAGTGTAGTTTACTGATATCAAATAAACAATTTTCGTACCGATTTTTATATTAAATTTTCTGAAACCATCAATTCGCCTGTTTCTCTCCCGGTACCGGTATGAAATTAGGAGGTCAACATTTTAAAGCTGGTTTAAAGTAGGTGCGGCTTGGAGAAGTTCTTGTCGGGATCGATTCGCTAACTTTTAACAACCAAAATTTTGAAAGTAAGAAATTCCTGCAATATTCCCAGAATACATAATGCAGTATCAATTGTTTCGGATACAGATACACCTACGACATGAAATTTCGAAACAACAACAGAAAATAAGGTATCTTTGAATAATCCATTGAGCTCTTCTTAATTGGTAAACAGCCACTCCAAAATGATTGAAGTCGCTACGACAGCCTAATTAAGGCTATAATTTTGCACTTTGCGGCACAGCTATATATATTTTTCAAGACATTTGCTGTTTTGTTGAGGTGTATCAGGATTAGTTTTTTCTTAGACTGAATTTGGCTTATGTGCAAAATCGTAACATGAACACTAGCAGCGAACACAGATTTGTGGTTTCACAGGTTGCTAGTATATCATACACTGCACCCATTTACGATCACTGCACCCATTTACGATAGAAAGATATCTTTTCTCTATAATCTTATCTGTCTAAGCGTTCAGCCGACCGAGATCTCTTGTTCTAGTTTAATTGGGTCACTGCTTTATTTAGGACTTTATTTAGAAATTCCATTGATTTTAACATGATGTTTCGTTAGTGCATGCATACAGTAGATGACTGCACTCCGGCTTTATATGCACAGAGGGATACAAAATTAAAGCAGTGTTATTTTTGTAGAATTTTTTTAGAACTGAAAGCTTATCTCTTCAATACTTATATTTTCTCGTGTTTGTCAGAAATTTCAATTATATAACTTCTCTAGAGTAAAAATTTTAGCAGTTGGAACTACGTGCTGAGCCCTTGTTGTCGAAAGAAGCGTCTGGAAAGAGAGAGAAACAAAGTGCCACGAAATCTGAATACGGACAGAGTCGCCGAAACAAAGACGAATCGCTGTTGAGCAATGAGTGTCTTGCTGATGTCCTATCAGAGCAAGTCACTTGTACGGCCAGAAATGTAATTTCTGCACATTTGTCCATGTTGCGGGAACGATCAAAGGCATCGAAGCGGCGCCGACTTAATATTCGAAAGAAGCTTGCACAGAAGTGAGCGGATGGGTCTCGCTGTAACTTTATTCCCTCAAAATTTATATTCTTGAGGCCCTTTTGGTTTTAAAATTATTCAGGTAGACTTTCATATTACGGAGTCCTAGCGCAACTAACCATACACGTTATATTAACATATTTAGTGCAATAGTTGTGTTATTTGCACTATTTTTGCAGGAACTAAGTTGGTTGTTGCAACAATTATTAATAGATTTTGTAGCAACAGTTTGAATGGTTGCGTCATTTTAATTGTAGTACTACTCGTGAACATTGATACAAATTTAGCGCAATAAAGAAGGTGGCGCTACAAATATTGTAGCAATAAGCATTATTATTGCCAGAAATTCTGTAGGTATATACATGAGAATACATGCTACAATGTGCAGTGAGTGCACACATTAATCTGTGAACGCTGGATAACTGAACAACTGTTGCATTAAAAACGGTATTTCATTTCAGACGCTAACCCAACAGAAGAGTTCCCAGCGTACGCAAGAGCTTATTTCACCGTCAATCGTCTTTTTCGTTGATGGAAAAATATCGAGCCGGCGTAATGATACAAAATTTTTTCTGTGAAAGCACAAGGAACGTTGAAGCATACTTATAAATACTAATAATTTGTATCATAGTGCTCAAATTTCGTGTGTGTATAGTTGCATTTGTTTTCTAAAACTTCAAAAAATCAATTATTGTACTGATGTGTTGTTGAAATAATTCCTGCTAAAACTACCCAGGCTTCATAACTGCTAAAGATTACCGGCTTTTGAATTGAAACCAAAATTTCTTGTCAAGTTATGAAGATGCCGTTTTTCAAATAATGCTTTTAATTAATTGGCGAAGTACAATAATTTAGTCTTTATTCGAAAAGAGATTAACTGCAGTTTAACTTTACGTAGATGTGTTACGCTTCGAATATATTTATTGTTTTTTTCCAGAGCTGACGAATACGCTTCGAATGATTCTTGGACTAGTCGTATTTCATTTCATTCCAAATCAGTGATTAAAAATAAGTAAGTTAAAAAGAAATTACCGTAAAATAATATATTATTTCCAGTTGTTAGTTCATTTTGTATATATGATAAATTTTTGTGAAGTACACAAATTTTTAGATTTGTGGGAGACAAAATCTCACTTCTCGTTGTAAAAAATTTATGTATACTCTAATATAGAATGAAGAGTTTGTGATTTCTTGAGAAGAGCGCAGCACTCTTTGAAATCATCAAGGTGAAATGTTTGGGCAAGACGCGACCCATTTCGACCTTACCCTCTGGTTCTGGGGTCGCCCCTTCCTCACATTTAGGGGTTTATGGCATCATGAATAAAAATTTTTTCGGCGACCATATGCGTGGGAGGTATCACGACCCCACAAAAGTAGAGAGGTCGAGGAAAATTTTTTTCAAACGCCCCCCACTTAAAAAAAGATGTGGGAAAAAATTTTCATCCGTTATATCATGAGCTCACCCCCCAGAACCTGAACCAGTGAGGGTTAGGTCTAAATGGATGGCGTTATGCCCGATCCTTTTATATGGTGATTTCGAAGAGTGTCATATTCTTCTCAATAAATCATCATAAACTCTTTATAAAGGTAAATAATCACCTTTATTTTTGATGTTGATTTTATAAGTTTAAATTTTGTTCAAGAGATGTCCGTATTTATTGTTCCAGACTTTTTTGCAATTTTTTTCGCGATTTTAAAAAAATTGTTCGATGTTCGATGTTAGTATGTTGTTCGGCATTCGATGTTAGTATTTTGTTCGAGTGCGCAGATCGATAAATTTTGGTCAATGCCACTGATGTAGTTTAGCAAAATAGCAAAACTGGTACCTCGCAAACGAGAGTGAAACGGCGGGAGCCTGGTTTTATTCTTAAGTTATTTTTTAATCACCTGTAAATGGAATAAACGAAACTGGCTGTGTTTGATACATATACAACCCTAAAACCTCTTGAACTCTGAACCCTTTGAATATCCTTAAACCTCGTCGACCCTAAGCCCATTGAAAACAACTAACAACGCATCATGTATTTGTGCTGGACTCTAGATAACCAAACACCTACCATAAAACCTATTGGTATTTTTAGAACGGACCCGGGATCCATCAAATTTCTTTTGGGTCCAGACATTAAACGCTGGGTGCAGATTTAAAATTTTTGGCTTGATAATTTAATGAATTTTTACACAATAAAGAAACGTAATTACTTAGTCATACAACATTTACAACACCTCCGTCTGCAAAAGAATCGCCAAATTTCATGTACGCCTTTGTCATGTGCACAGCATTTGTGGTTTGTGGAGTTCCAGCACGCTAACTATATTTTGTATATCTTTTTGAACTGCTGTACGTACGTTGATATTTATGTTATGAAAAGATTTCTTATTACTTATGATCCAAAGCAAGCGCAAACCTAATAAAATTTATTAGCAAACCCAATATCTCTGAATCCGAAACTTCCCTGGATCCAGCGTGGATTGTGCAATCATTTTTGGGTTTACCTAAACATATTTCGGTCCAGAGCCACCTGTGGATCCAAAAAACCTTGGGTTTAGACAATTCTTTGATGACCTGTCCGCAGTAAATAATCAAACAACTCAAGACAGACTATATTCTGGGGAAATCGGATCCATTAACCCTAAACCCAATGAAAACTTATGAAAAAGCATGATATTTATATTATATCCATACGCTGGAATCTATATAACCTAATCAATGCATTCAGCATGATGCACTGCGCGCAATACATGATCAAACGCAATACATATTGGAGATAGAGTTCGTGGACCGAGAAACCCTTGAACCTCCACGAAAAGATATAATATAGTCAAATTGGAATGTAGATAGCAAAACCATTGCATACAGCATGTCTGATAGCTTAATAGACACTCATTCTAAGGTAAAAACAAGTATAACACTACGAATTTTAAAAAAATCGCTATTTCTGACAAATGGTCGGCGAATAATATTCGGGCCCACAGCGTCACAAGCAGTGGTCCCACAAAAGTGGTTAGCAATGTTGTTGATCTCGATGAGATATTCGTATTTTTATGTCAAGCTAGGGTCGCGACATATGGGCTGCGAAACAATTTACCTGGGTTATTTTACATGGATTGCCAAGGTCGACCCTCCGGCGATTCGTGGCGTATTTCCATGGGCTTCCATGGAATGTTTTCATCTTGTCTTTTGGCTGCAATATACGAAACGAAACACTGCAGCACCAATCATACTCGTGATTGAGCGACCGAATCATGGATTAACCTCATGAACGTTTGTGGCTTACGTGCTGTTACTGCTTGTTCTCATAGAGAGTTCCAAGGACCAATCACCCGATAAGAAAAACCATATCGCCCAACGTCCAACCTTGGCGTCCGCCGAGCTACCAATTTGAGACAATGATCTCATGCTTATTGATGACCAAACAGAATAAACGATCACCCTCGAAATCAACAAGACCATGTAGTATTTTATATACAGCATAATCAAATCCGCCCGGAGCCGCCTACACTCCAACGATTGAAGGCCCAATACTGCCAAACGATCTTAGTATTCCAGTCTTCAGAAATCTGTTACTAATCGAGTTGCTCGGTGTTGCACCCGCTCAATCCGAACTATGTCTACAAAGATGCGGTCGCCATGCTGTTGAAGCATATTCAACTATTGGTCAAACCAATGATTGATGAATCATTTTAACCACCTCCGGCGTCCGATTGACAAAAGTACGCCTTACCATACCGATTAATCTTTCAGCTTTCAATGATACTTTATTACAATGAAGCGATGACTTTAAGTCCGTCGTAATGGTTACGCCTAAATCGTTAATTCCCCTATCACCATCAGTCGGAATCACTTCATTATCAGCTGTGTTTACTACTGAAGGATTCCAGAAGCTGAAATGTCCACAAACGAATTTCTTAACGTTAAATTTCATGTCCCGTTTGCATGCCCAATGGCACAGTCCGTTGATATTCTGCATATCATTCGTGTCCAAATCACTGCGCTGCCTATATAATCTCCGTACCACCTTTGTATCGTCAGCAAATTTGAAAAATTTACCACCCCCAGCCTCATCAGTATCATCAATATATTATGCAAAGCGAATAGGTCCCACAACACTACCCTGTGGAACACCGCTCAAGACATCAATGGACGACGAGATTTGACCGTTTACAACCACCTTCTGATGACGACCAGTCAAGAATTGTCTTATCCAAGACAAAACCGATGGATTAATATAATATCATTTTAATTTAGCAAGTAAACTTTGATGGGGTATTTTATCAAAAGCTTTCCTAAAGTCCAAATAAACAACGTCTGCCGCGTCACCAGAGTCTATAATGCTCGTCAAATAATCCATGAATTCAATTAGTTGCAGTTCCGCAGATCGTTTACCAACAAAGCCATAAACTGGGATCGATAAAACAGACCATTGGCCTGTGCATGATGAACTAGCGACCGGCGGATAAAGCGTTCCAGTAGTTTGCACGTCGCTGAAGTTAGACTAACAGGACGATAGTTATCTGGTTCCTTAGTCGAGCCACCTTTATGGATCACCACGTGCGCTTCTCGCCAAGCACTTAGTATCATAGCAGTTGTCATTGACAGAGTGAACAACTTCGAAAGTGGCATACTTAACTGTTCCGAACATTCAATCATAAAAACATTGTTCATACTGTCGGATCCGGGAGCTGCACCCTTCTTTAGTAAATGAATTCATCTCTAACTTTGTTCTCAGAAAATGTGATTGGTGGTGACAAGACCTAGCACCGTTGCCTAATAGTTGGAAAATTAACATAATTCTCTCATGAAAAAACTGTCGCAAAATATCGATTGAAGTCGTTTGAAGTTTCTTCATCCGACTTCGTTAGTCATCCGTTTATATTTGTAACTAAACCCATTCCCGTTTTTGCTTTCAATTTGCTATTGGCGTAAGCCCAAAAGGACTTTACATCTCTTTTCAAATTCTATATTAATCGTCCTTCATACCGCCTAATGGAACGGTCCACCTCTGCTACTACAAGTTTACAACATTGTTGATATCTGATGAATGCCCAGTGCGTTCTACACCGAAGATATCGCCGATGCATATTCTGTTGTCGTTTTATGGCTTTATACGCTCTATAGTCTGCCCAAATTGGCTTTGCTCGTTTCGACGACCTGGGTTTCAGTGGAACAAAATTGCAAACTATGTGATCAATGACATCCATAATTGCTTTTCACACCGTTTATGCCGAGTTCAACGTATGAAAATCATCAGTATTAAAAATTCAGTCAAGAACCGTTTTATCGAGGTCCATTTGGCCCGTCGCCAGTCCCTACTCGGAGGCTTTACCGACAATCGCTCGGTGTAACATTTAAATTTGAACTTAACTGAATTATCACTAATACCCGGACTAGCAGTAATTTCAATATCTTGCACTTGATTGATATCACCCGAAAAAACTAAATCTAAAATGTTTTCCCCGCGTTTGGGGACATGGACGTGTTGTAACACTCCACAATCATCAACAAATGGTTCACAACGCTTTGGAAAACGGGAACCATCCCAACGAAGCTTTCTATAGTTGAAATCACCAAATAATAATAAAAATGTGAGCAATCGAAGTCCCTTAACTCCGAGATAATGCTGATGAGAGCTGCATTCTGCTCTGATGAATTAGATTCCGCCCGATATGCACAAAATACACCCAAACTAGTCGTCACCCTACAACTTTACTTTACACCCGACTATGTCCACATACGTGTCGCTGACTTTGGTGATAGGGGTTGCCCGAAATGCGTCGCGAACAAAAATGATTACACCACCACCTCGGCGATTTTCTCTATCAGAACGAAACATGGTTAGCAAGACTTAGTTCCGAGTCAGCAATGTTCCTGGTTGCCCATGATTCAGTCACTCCAACCACATCAAAGTGTACCCTTATGACCAGATTTGTCAAAGAACCCTTTAAAAAATTTTTTTGGCATCTTCACTCGGAAGTTAAACTGGGAGCTGTTCAAGTTCAACTAAAGGGCACATCGTGATCACTTGTGTTATCAAACAAAAAAATTTGTCAAAATCCGCCCTTCTGAAAATGAGTTATGAATGACAGCGACAGACAAAAAGAAATTTTCATTATTTTCGGCCTAGCGCAGTCAGTGGAAACTTCACTCTCTTCGCTCGGCCCATTTCAATTATAATAAATGCTACATTGCTGGGCTCTATACTCGCTGAAAATTTTGCCAGGGAACATGAACCGGGCGCGCCCGATTTTACCAGGGTGCATTTTGCCAAGATAAAAACGGTTATGAATCGTGCCAGAAACACTGCCAAAACGCTTTTTCTGGAGAGAAAAGCTATTTTGAAGCAAATTTTGCTAAATTTTTGGCTTCAGAATGGAATTTTAGTACAAATTTTGATCAAATTTTATGTACTTTGGACCGATTGGAAACAAGAAATAATTTGCCAAATGGCAATGCCGCGGGGGAGGGAGTCCAAGATTTTGCCAAGGGGCGGGAACCGGGGGCACCTGTTTTGAACCAGGGGGAATCACAAAATGCCTAGAGTCCCCACTCCCCAAATTTGGAGAGCCCAGCATTGCGTTAATGCAGTGTACTATAACGCTATCACTTCATATTGCGAGCATTGATTCGTCGCTGTTCATTAAAGGAAAAGGATATACCATTGCGTTGATTTAGTTAAAGTTACTATAGTAATTATTTTAGTAAGTTACAATAAATTTTGCATTGTGTTTATTGGTGAACTGGAACGCTACCACATTGTGCTCAAAATAGTGATGCTTTTCTGTAGTCCTCTATCTTTCAGAATCGACAAATGCCTTCGTGACCTAATACGACAAATAGAAACGAATTCAGCTGGATCTCAGGTGTGTGGAGCTGGTTTAGGGTCTGCATCTGCTTTGTCATGGCCTTCGGCGTCGGTACATAATCTGGAGCGATCGCTAGGCGAAATTCAACGGCTGTTGAAAGCTCAGGTATTGAAAAGTTGGTCAACCTAGTAGCTAGTTCATATGTTTTTAGTTTTTGTGGATGCCACATGTTTTAGTCTTGTTTACCTCGGAACATTAAATCATAATCATCGTGCAGTTCAGGATAAAAATGGGTGCGATAAAATCGAACGCGAAACTTAATTTACGTAAATGCAAATTAACCTTAGAACATTCGCCTACAAACAACAAAGCCTACAAAAGCATACTAATGTTTATATATAAACGAACGGTGTAGTATTTGTGGCCGAACGTTTTTTGCGTTTGTTTACTTACGAACCTAAATGCAAACGAATGTTGTTTCTTTCGTTTTTGCTTTCTTATACCTGTTCGCGACTGTACTTGTTACAGCAATATTCGTACCAGCGCTGTTCGGTGTTCCAGCTTTGTTGAAGATCTTTTCAAAAAGACATAAAATGGAATCCGTTGTTTTTATTGCATCACTATGTATTTTACACCAAAGGTAATTTTGTTCCATTTACAGTCTTATTACTTCATAGCAGGGCACCAGGGTTTTTTGTGATTTTCTCGAAAACACGTTTTTGCTGATTGAGCCATTTTTTCTTTCGGTCGGCGAATTTCTCATATTAATGTAATTACGTATTTTCATCTGTTGTCAGAACAGCGACGATTGCGAAGCATTTTGTGCGCTCGACGGTTTTGATACAATGCTCAAATTGCTTGAATTTGGTCGATTCAATGATGATACCCGATCAAATAGCTCCAGTCCACAGCCGCTTACAGTTATTCCGTTTAAGTATGTTTGCTTCGGTTTTACAGTGCTGTTAACATCTCAACTTCATTAATATGCAGAAAGTACATAATTTGCGAGTCAATTTATTGTATAAATTTTGGAAACCGTTATAGAGTATTGGGACAGTTGAGGTCAAGGTTCTTTAAAGTCGAATACTAACTAGGCGAGAGTTGCTTGTTTAATCCTATTAAAGATGTTTTCGTTAGAAATAGAACTTTTATGGTTATAAGTGTGACGATTTTACGTCATAAAATACCTTCAGTGACATGGATTTATATTTCAGTTTTTTTCGCAAAACTTTTGCCTGATTTTCTCAAACCGATAGTAGTGACCGTAACCGAAGTAATGACTTAAAATCTGAGCAAAACCTCATTAATATACTGTTAGATGTGCTTCTGATCGTTTTAATTATTTAAAGAAATCGCTGCGAAATTTTACTTAGTGAAGATAGTTTGCTTTATTAGGTCGGTGCAACGATGCTGTGATATAATATTGTTGCTGTGCTGTCGTGATTCGCCGAATTGCAGTAGTTCATCAGATACAGCCCCAAACAAACGTCTTTTGCCCGGTCTTCAAACGGGGCATAACTACTGTGATTTCAACCAACGTGTTATGGTCGATATTCTATATTCGAATCGTGTAGCAACGCTTTTGGAATTGCTTGCGTCCCAAATGATTGCGGTTTATGCGGTAAGTATTAATTTTTGAAGTAAACTGAAAATCAACTAGCAGGTACTCTCATCGCCGAGGTGATGAAGTGTAGGTGTTGAGTATGCAAATTATGTGAGCTGTCACTAAATTCTACCGTAGCATTTTGTCATTGAAAATGTATATAATTCTCATAAATCAATTTAACTGAGTAATTATGAACCAGCATTGCAGCGTAGACAACCACAATACCAACGCAGCGTGTACAGCTATATGGATTATCAACTTACGAAATGAGCCGAATATCAGAAATGCTGCTGAATAGCTGACGAGATATACCCATTTATTGCGTAAATGTTGTGTCTCACAGGATCATTTAAATATCATTGTTACCCAACCATGCGGCTTATGAAACCACAACAGCATAACAAAATACACAGCAGCCACTCAACTGCTGTATAAAAAGACACGATTATATTCGAGCGGTTATGGCATCAGGACAGTTTAAGTGTATTTTGGATCACATGGGCTTATTGAAAACCAAATTAGACACAACCTCACAACGCAAATAGTTACAATGTCAGTATACTAGAATATACAACTACATCGAGAATGAATTGCTCTACGAAATGAGCCCAACATCACCCCGTTGGCCGTTTTCGTGATTTTATGAGCGCATTTCAAAAACTATTTTACTTGGCGTAAAACATACGTAATAAACGATGCTTTGTGATAAAGTATGCTTTGCAGCTACATAGATGTCCACTTGCTCTGCCAATTGAGCCCAATATCACTCTTATATGTCAGTCTATTCTCGACATATGACCGTTTTAGCGTATTTCTTGTCTCATAGACCCTTCTGGTCCCTAATTCTGTACCGAATAGTAGCATTGTTCAAAACTTTATAAACAGTTTTGTAAAGCCTTAATCGCACTAAAAATGAACCTGATATGGCTAAAATGTCTACACCGGTCGTTGTAACACAGCTACGAATGTTTTGTCGGACCCCTTTTTGACCCGACCAGACTCGAGCGTTTATGGCTCGAAGGAAGTGGTATCTGTTTTTGCATCTATCCAAAGGGCACAAATGAGAATTTATGCTTTCGAATGAGCTATCCAGTCAAAGTTGAGTTATGCGTGTCATCCTAAAAAACCCAGAAACGGACTTCGTCTGAATTTACGACTCTGACCAGAGAGAATAATTTCGCTGTGCTCATTTTACTCACTACTTAGTATTTAATTATTTTCGGAATTGTTTTAAATACAAACGCAAGGTTGAACCCAATATTTCAAATGTGCGTGAAGCCTAACAATCGACATTTAATCGCTAAATATTGAAGTATTATTGCTTGATGAAAATTGATTATAACTTTAATTCAGTAGTGGTAATAATGATACTGAGGCTAAACCATAATTTTAAACTTAGTTAATTTTTTTCGCCGCCGATCGCAGTTCTTCTCTCGTGCATTTTGAGCATCCCATGTATCTGGTCGTTTTCCACAATATGTTCCTATATACACATGAAATTATTCAGACTGACAGGGCGTATGCTTGCTCATCCGATGAGGTATGCACGACGCACTTAAAGATTAAAGTGTAATAATGTTACCAATCCATGTTTCGCACTACATACGTACACGTCCGCTGTTCTCTAATAATTTGGTGTATTCTCATTTTTAATGAGCACAGGTAGTATTACCATGGCGCAGCATTATACACTAATTCAAAATACTCCATCTCTGCAGGTTGGTGTAACTATGCTGTTTTCAGTTTCTTTTGTGAATTGAAATATTCGAACTCTTGAATATAAAATAATTATAATTTCTTTTTAGAACGTGTGCTGGTACATTGGGCAAGATCAACCACACTCCTATCTCTCAACACCGCCAAAATTAAACGTCCATCAGGAAACATATTCATTAACGGCTAGATATTCTGCTTCGCCTGGTGTTCCCGATTCTGTTTTTGCCTATACTTTTTCACTACTTGACGTGCTTGCGGCTATATTTGAATGGTGCGGTCGTCAGGTGTGGGCTGCTCGTCATAATAACAAGGCTTTCAGTGTGCTGATCTCAGCTGGGAGTCGCCATGATTCCACCGATCTTTCTACCAAAGATTTTTTATGTCGAGTCAATTTTATAGTCAGGTAATTAAAATAGTAATCTGCGTAAATTTATATCAAAATCACATGTTACTGGTAGCAAGTACCATTTGTTAGTAGCATCTACTATTTTTTTGTACTAGCGAGGAGTAACACTACAGTACTCGCCAAAAATGACCGTCGCATTTCGAGCGAGCGAGTTCGAGCGAGTGTCGAGCGAGTCGCGAGCGACCGACAGTCATTTTTGGCGCGTACTGTAGTTAGCTTTTTTAGCAATACTCCGCTTTGATCGCTGATTTCATTTTTGTTTTATATGATTAATACTTTTACAAAATTTTCGCATAATTAATAGGTTTCAAACTTAAGTCAGATAGTGTGAGGTGACATATATTCGCACGTTGGAGACCTATCATTGCTATCGGAGACTTATAGTTGCTGTATGATGTGGCTTCAGTGGGATATGGGGTCCGCATTCTCACAAAAGACATTTTTGCTTTTGTTTCATGTTATTGCTGAATGGGAGCGCCAAAACATTCTTATAATGTAGGTTTTCAAGCACGCTGAATATTATTGTATTGCACTCGATGAGCTGTTGTTGCTGTATCATATCTTTCAAGGGGGATATGGCGTTTTTAAAGCGTGCCGACCTATTCTCACCGAACACCTCTTTCTTTTGTGGTATGTTATTGTGGGGTACCAGCGCCAAAACATTATTCTTCTATAGGTTTTCAAGCACCCTTAATACGATGGACCTCCCACAAAACGTCGGAATTTGGATTTTAGCATTGTTTTACATCTAGGGTTACACCATCTTCGCCCATTTTTAATTGCGCACAAACACCAGTAAAACAAATGTTTCAAGCTTGGATATTTCTTGTCGGCCATTGTTTTCCTGTTTCCAATCGTTTGAGAGATACTAGTATAAGCGCACTGAAGTGAATTTAATTCTTTAACAAAGTTATATCGGTTCTCTTATATTACCACAGAATATTCTAAGATAAATATCGAAAGCACATCGAATATTACCATTCAAGCGGACACCATGATATTTTCAAATTAATGTCTGGGGCTATCAAATTGGTCGATATGGTAATATTATCAAGGCGTCCAACTATGAGCAATATTTTTGTGCCATTTATAATTAAGCCACATTAACATGATGGAAAATAAATTTATTCCCTTAATATGTAGATGTTGCTGCGTAATTTCAAGATATAAATTAAAATTTTTTTTAACATAACCAGGAAACAGATAGGCTCCGAGACGTTAACGGTCAGTCAAGCCATATAATGCAGGCACCAGGCAGTTTTAACATGCAGAGCACGAAATATTTTCAAATTTAAGCAACCTGTATGGCAATCAGTTGCTAAACTCAGTAGTTGTAGGAACATTCCTGGTTCTAAGACGTGAAATGAAATGTGTCACAAAAGTTTGTGTCACGATTTTGATGTTCAACATTCCTCATACAAATAATATTTTGGTTCTGTCTCTGAAACGTGTTGACGAAACACCAAATTTAATGCATCGCAAGATTAGCAGACATTTTTTGGATTTCCTTCCGAGTTTTTGCTGCAAAAATAATTGTTGAAAATGTTTTATAATGTAAAACGGTCAAAAGGGGGTCGCTAGCCAAAGTGAGCCCAAGAATGATTTTATTTAGACAAGTTGCATATGAAATGATTACGGAGTTCACGGATAAATTGAAATGCGGTGACTGGAATAGTAGTTTTTCAGTATCTAAAACAACAGCAACTGCCACAATTATTGCGGGTTCCACTCGATTTCAAAGCACTTCTATTTGGTTCGGTTAAATTTTTAGCTATGCAGTATCGCTTAACATTTTGGACGCCATTGGATCTCTAGCAGCGACGTCTGGTATGTCTTGTGCCACATCGCTTCCGTCAGAGCACTCTTCTTGTTGTTCAGTTGGTATGAACTCAAGCGGCAAATCACCTGGACTGACAGCCTCGACGTCTTGCCCATTTCCTGTGTTATCTACGGTGTTTTCAAATCAATTTTCGGATCTGTTCGTTCGCTCAATGGAGATGCTCAATAAACTGCTAGCTGTAGTGGATGCCAAGTATGTTATCACTGGAAATGCCGAAGCGGTAAATATAGGCTCAAAATATCGCTAGCAACGTGTTTAACTAGATAACAAAAGCCTGATCTAGCATGTTCTCATGTTTTAAAATTTCTATTTTAAGCGTGATTTTTTAAACTTGTGCACACAAACTGGAAATTGAATAGTCTGAAAAAATAGAATATGAAGCTGTATCCTTTAATGGGAGGATTTTGCAATACCTATATGTTGATGCGATTGCTCCAGGATCAGCAATGATTAAACTGTCACAATGTCCGTGTTGCACGGAGAACAAAGTGTTTAAATGGGCGCTGGAAATTTGGAAATGTAAAACGTAGAGTTAAAGTTAAAATTTGTAAGAAAAATTTCTGTTGTATTTGAAATATGCTAATCCGAGGAACATAATAAGTTATCGCACCGAAGCCTGGGCATTGACTAAATAGCAAGAGTAAAACCACACAGTGGACATCAAAAATATAAAAATTTTATGGTCTAGAGTTGCCACGCACTATTGAAAACTATAAAAATTTTATTTTGTGGTTTGTCAAAAATGGAGTAAATTTATGATAGCATTCGTAAAATAAGAAGGTGAATCCGTGGGCACCCTGTTTCTGGAGAATTTAATGTGAGATGCCTGTGACTATTGTATCTACACTTGGTGTAAAATATTGTTAATATATGTTTTGCGATTGTATGGTTTAGTACCTCGTCGGACTCAGCTGAGATACACTGCGATGTTGGTGGAACACGTCGCAACAGCAGCAATAATAACAAGGATCTGACGGGTATCGTCGACGCTTTAGTTGTACGCGTTGATTTGCTTGCGCAGACACTGGACATCCTGTATTCAGTGCTCAGCGGTGGACAATCAAATATTGAAAGAACATCTACCGAAGTTGCTGGGTAATTTTGTTATTCAAAACATGGATAGATCACATTATTCCGAAGCTGCTTAGTCATTTTTAGAACAGTTGTTATTAATCTTAGTGCCGCATGCTTTCGAACTGGTTAAATTTTGTGGGCATAGCGGACGCTTTGATAATAATTATTAAAATTTCTTGGTACTAATGTTGCAGAGTGTCTGGTTAGTTTTTGCAGTAATAATATGACAAGACTTGTCATGTCAGTTATAATATTATATTCGAAATTCTGTTTTCTCAATTCATAGTCACACTTTTTGCATTTAGAGTTTAATGATTGATGAAGTTTCAATTGAACTACAAATGACTGTTTATAATAAGCAACCTCTATTTTAGTATGATTGAGTAAACCATTGCTTTTCTTTGCATTCATAAAATATTCCAGCACCCTCACAATAAAGTGATCAAGAAATGTTTTAAAACTGCAGTTTTGTCACGGTTTAATGTCACAACCATTTTTGTACCCGTTTGACAAATTGATTTGCATATACCAGGCGCTTGATTTGCAAAAACTCAATATAAAAATCAGATTCAGCATTTTGCGTTAAAATTGAAAACATTAACTGTCTTTTTTGAAAATATTTATTGTAGAATTGGTATTTAAAAAATAGACAAACTTTAACGATTCATGGAAGCAAAATGTGCTTGATTTCTACTTTCATGGGTAAACTGGCACTATTTTCAAAAAGAAAAAGAAAAGAGTTACTAGGTCTTGAATGTCTTTAAAAGTACTGGAAAATTAATCGTTTGGCAACTATAAACGCGCAGTTGTTTTCTACGCAACACGTTTTTAGTAAACTGCCAGAATTGTAATTCAGCCTATATATAAACAAATTGTAAGGTGGCGCTTACCGAGAGCACTAGCTAGCTGTGAAACTACTTCGTGCTGTCAGTGGTTAAGTGATTAATTTTTCAGCATTTTATTAGTTTTTATGAGGTCGTAGCTGTTATTCATACCGTAAGACAATGTAACTGGTTCGTTTTTGATCTCTCAGAGTTAAAATTTCTACTAAATTTTAGAAATTAGATCAATTTATTCATCGATACTTTTCTCCCAAAATTTATGTTAAAGTTGGGTGGTTTTGCAATATTATTCTTATAATTTTGATACTATAATTACAGATATTCTCGATATAACGCAAAATGTGGCATTCAATCTATTATATATATACATATATATATGTGTATTAATGGAGATTGTGTTCTCCTCCTGCTGATGCTTCTTTCGATGTGACACTTTCATATATATATATATATGGAAAATATCTGAAAATTTAGTGGTTTACTTGGTACAAAATTGGACCCACAGCATGCATTGAACTGGTCAGGTTTGTCCTCCGAGATTAGGATAAGGAATTATGAGGGCCAGGGTACCCACCAAAATGGCACCACCTCTTGTATGAGCCTCAGGGGTCAAAAATCGAAAAAATGAAGTTTGCCTTTTATAAGGTAATTTGACCTGCTCGTTCGATTAGGGTGGCTCGTTTTCGTACTGAACTTCCGGTAATGAGTTAGAGGGTGCTAGGGTACCCTCAGAAGTTCACCGCTACCTATATGAGCCTCAGGTGTAAAAAAATCGAAAAATGAAGTTAGTCTCATATAAGATAATTTGACCACTGATTCGATTAGAGTGGTTAATTTTCTTCTTCGAGGTTCCGATAAGGAGGTACGGGGTAACGGTATCCTCGGGAGGGCACCGCGCCCTATGTAATCATCAAGGGGCCCAAAAATTGAAAAATGAGGTTATTCTCATATAAGGTAATTTGACCCGAATAGTTGATTGGAGTTTTTAATTTTAGCCCGGTGTTCCGATAACGAGCTATGGGGGGGCCAGGACCTTCGGGAGGGCCCAACTCCTTATATAGCCTGTGGGGTGTCTGGGCTCTCCAAATTGGCATTGGTCCCTGGCATCGGTTCGCCCTGTTTTAAAATACGTGCCCCCCGGTTCGTGCCCCCTGGCAAAATTTTGGGCTCACCCGGTTCGTTGCCCTAGGCAAATTTTTTTCCAATGGGTCCAAAGCATGTAAAATTTGTACTAAAATTCCGTTCTGAAGCCTAAAATTTCGCAAAAATTTGTTAAAATTTGCTTCAAAACCAGTTTTTCTTTCTATCAAAAGCGTTTTGGCAGTGTTTATGACACGATTTTGAACCGTTTTCTCTTGACAAAATACCCCCTGACAAAATCGGGCGCCTTCCCGGTTCGGAGCCAGGGGGCCCCTGGTTCATGCCCCCCTGGCAAAATTTTCATCGAATGGAGAGCTCACCGGTGCAGAAATAAAAAAAAGAAATTGGTTTCATATAACGTAATTTGACTTGCTGAGTCTATTGAAGCGGTTAATTTTTGTCTTCGATCTTCCGGTGAGGACAGGGTACCCTCGGCAGGGCGCCACTGTCCAGAAATCCAAAAAATGAACTCAAGCGGCCACTTCGATATGAACCTCGGAGGTCCAGAAATTCAAAAAAATGAAAGTCTTATATAAGGTAATTTGACCCGCTGAGTAGATTTGAGGGATTAATTTTCGTCCCGGAGGTTCCAGTTAGGATAGGGTAGCGTCGGCAGTTCGTCACTCTTATATGAGCCTCAGTGGTTCAGAAGTCGAAAAAATGGAATTAGTCTCATATAGGATAATGTCATCGGTGCCGTGTCGCCACGGAGACCCGACGAGCTTCTATAACGGTTTTTCGACTGCAGAATTTGGGAGACAAGGAATAGGATATTATCGGTCAATTCGGCGACAAAAGATAAACATTTTCCCCGCAGATACAATCATTTTGTTTCAAATTTAGCACAGCTGCACTTCTGTATTATAGAATTGTTAAGGACTGGCTTTAGTACGCTGAACCATTCGTTTTTTGCCAATATGATTTGTCAGAAGGGTTAACTAGTAAGCGAAACCCAGATCAGAAACTGCGGTTTGCTACGCCTAACTTGGTTACTATTAATTATTGTGACTACTTTTGTCCCTCAAAAACTTATGTTTACTTACACTAGTATATCTTTTCAGAAGCTTCGCAGGGCGCCCAACATTAAAGTCTCGGCCGGCAGAAGATTCAGATGGTCGATTAATTTCAGTGTGTTTAGAATTTATGACAAGCCTTGCTCGCATCGATATTGCTCACTTACATGTATGCAAATTTCAACACTTGTCATTTAACTAATCTTGTTTTTTGTTCTGCAATTCAATCGCAATAACAAAATTTTGTTGCTGACAGTTGTTGAAACGGAACGAGTGAAGCGAGTGGAATTTCCACTGAGGGCACCATATGGGGAAAAATTTCTTTTTCTAATTTTTCCCTGACATTCATAACTCATTTTCCGATGGACGGATTTCGACTGTTTTTTGTTCGATAGCAAAAGCGACGACGATGTGCCCTTTAGTTGAACACGATCAGTTCCGGCCCCATCTTCCTGTTCAAAATTGCAATAAAAACGGTTTTTAGGGGTTCTTTTTCAAATATGGCTACACGGTACCAGTTTTTCGCAGCCCATATCTCGCGACACAGGATTCGCATCGAAAAATCGAGTCTACCATACAGAAGGGCTCATCGAGATTGCGAGATTTTTTGTGGGATCACTTCCTGGGCCGCCATGGGCCGGAATATGGTTCATCGGTATTTTGCCAGAAATAGCGAGTTTTCAGACTTCAACGTGTCATTGCTTGTTTTCGCCTTACAATGAGTGCCTATTAGTTTATGAAGCACGCTGGATACGATCGATACCTCGATACGATACCTAGAGTCCAACTTCATTGTATTATACCTTTACACCTGGCTTCAAGGATTTTACGGTCGACGAACCTGATTTCTAAAATGTAGTGTTTAGTGCGTTTTCATTTGTCTGATTATGTATTGCATGCAGGGCATCAAGAATGGTCTATATAAGTATTTCTGAAGCCTGAACACAATGATTTGATTATATTGAGTCCAGCGTGCATATTTCAAACCTTTTAATGGGTTTTCAATGGGTTAGGGTCAATGAATTCGATTTCTAGAATATAGTCTGTCTTTTGTTATTTGGTTAAGTATGGCTTACAGGTGAACAAGAATTATTGTCTATACGTATAGGTTTTCCGGTATGCTGAATACGACGGTTTGGTTATCTAGAATCTAGCACGAGTATCTTATGCCTTTTTAGACGTTTTCATTGGTTTTAGGGTCAATGAAACCGATTTCCATAAAATAGTATGTTTTTATTTGTTTGATACGTGGCATCAAAAAAAGTTTATATAGAGGTTTTTCGGTATGCTGAATACAATGATTTGGTTATATAGAGTCCAACATATATTTCTCATAATTTTTCATGGCTTTCAATGCGTTTAGGGTCAATGAACCTTATGTCCCGAATATAATCTGTTCTCAGATGTTTGGTTACGCAGTGCGTTCAAGTCATCAAGAATTGTTTATATAGGTTTTTCGTAGGCTGAATACGATGGTTTGGTTAATATCTAGAAAGAAGCACAAATACTTGATGCGTTGTCAGTTGTTTTCGATGGGTTTAGGGTCGACGAAGTTTTAGGATTTTCAATGGATTCTGGGATCAAGAGGTATTACGGTGTATTATACATCAAACATAACCTGTTACAGGTGATTAAACAAAAAAAATGTTAAAAATGAAACAGCGCTCGCTCCGTTTCATTCTTGCTTGCGAGATACTAGTAAAAGGTTGCAATGATAGCTCTACGCGGGTTTTTAAATAATGGTATTTACAAAATTAGATTGGAAAGTCTTGAATCAATCTAGACAACTCTGATAGCAAAAAAATATGTTCTTTTTACGGTCGGTGGCATAAAAAAGCTACGCAGAACCGCATATAGTCGATCAGTCAGTAATGAGGCTCAATTTTATATAAAAACTGGTTTGTCCACGATTTTAACGGCTTGGCTCCGTAGGGGCACGGAATGCAGGCTCTGTCTTGGGAAAGCTGCGAAAACTGTAAACTGAACATTTTTCGAGCATTTTTGCGGCTAAAACGCGAAGTGGGGTCGCCAGAAAAAATTTTTTTTGGGGGGGTGCTAAATGGTAGCCGAAAGGCGGGTGGTCCCGCGTTGGGGAAGCCAGAATATATTCTACTCAAAGTACGCGTTATTATTATTACTGGTTCGTCTGTAATATGGTTTAAGTTCATTCCGAAAGATTCTTCCAAATATAATTATGCATATTTTGTCGGAATGACGAGAAACGGTTAAAATCTAGCAATGTTTTCATGATATTGTTAAACGCAATGTCGTTATCCTGTTTGATTCAGCTTTACCTACTTGATAACAAATGTTGAGGCTGATTTTACTTTGAATAATCATTATGCAAAGAAAAAATTATAATGTATGGTCTAATGTGGTCATAATTTCTAGTTGTTGTATATGAACTAAATTTTGTTATTTTTTGCGACCGGCACTAGTTGTTTTGCAGCATCTATGCGTTCACGTTAATTTGTTACACTACTGATGAGTATTGTTCCTACTACACGGTAATGGTTTGTGTTGCTTGTATAGAAAGTGGCTTATGAATGTTCTAATCGCCTTTTCTTCAAGTGGACGATAAGCGCTAATACTAAGCTGCCTTGCTATCCGACTTTCGAAGGTTCTTAAATATTCCACCTATCCTTGGATCAGTTTTTGATTATACGATGCTATTACGTACAGTACTCCCGCCACAATTGACGGCTGCTCGCTTGTTGCCTGAGCGTAACTATTCCATGGGAAAACTAGATGCTTCCCAGGGACAGCATTGTTTCTACAATGTTGGGGTCATATGTTCAACCTGAAGCATGTTAACAAGTTATCTATGTTCCTATAGTTAATATTTATAGTTGGCATAAATTCATCGTATATCAATTCACATCAATAGAATGACCGACATATTAAGGTCTTCAGTCACTTTTGCTTAACTCCATTATAGTGCCATAATGATTTTATATATTAGGAGCATCGTTTATTTGCTTCGAACAACAAACTATTCAGAATGTGAAAATTGTGTTGTCAGCAGGATTTGAAGTCTTCAGGGTTGCTAAGACACAGTACGCTAGACCACTCGGCCACGTTTCAATTAACGTGTCGTACATATTTGTTTAAATTATGGTTCTTGTTTTCCAAATAGGTTGGAAACGTTGCAGATATTCTATTCGTAGGTTTATTCCAGTAAAAGGTCTAGTAATATACAGTGGTTAGAAAGAAATTAACACCAATAAAATGGACCAATATGGCAATAATACACATAGAACGCTAGTTACCAGAATTTGGCGGCGACAGACCAGCAAAGCAGTAACAAAACCACTACACGTTTGGATAAACGATTAGTATCACCCTTTATATCTCAGTTCATACGTTTTTCTGGTTTGTTCAACAACGGAAAATATCATAAAGATTGCTGCCGCAGTTGAGTAGTTTGCTCAGAAGTTACGAACTATTAATGGTTGTTAATACCTAGGATAAACCCAACGGTTATAAATTCTTGTGTTGAAATTTTATTTGTTGTTCGATTGCTTGCAAAGCGACAATTACAAACTAGCCTTGATTCAGAAATAATTTCAGTAACATTTCACTAACTCAGTTCTAAAATTGAGGCTAATATAGAGCAAGAATGTAGAGTTTGACCAAGGTCATACTGTGTTATATTTTTCAGCCATTAATAAGCGAACTAGGGTAAACCCAACGGTTTTTATAATTTATTGTTAGTAGTAGTAGTAGAATGATGCAGGGTTGTATGGTTGTATTAACCATCCGCTCAGCCAACAGTGGCCCATTGCGAAACCTGCATGAATTTAAAAATTAATTTATTGTTAGTTCGCGAAGGGACAGTTGTAAGCTAACCCGGATTCAGAACTAATTTTAGTAACATTTCACTAACTCAGTTTTAAAACTGAGGCTAATATTATACAGCTGCGAAAATGTAGACTTCGACCAAGATCATAGTGTGTCTTATTTTTCAGTCATTACTAAGCGAACAAATACGGTCGGACAAATTTTGCCACATCGCATCGCATTTGCTGTCCTGCGGCAACGACAATGCCAGCGACACGATGACCACCGCTGAACAGCAACTGTGTCATGAAATTATTGTGATAGTTGGATATTTTACACTTGGATCTGAACGAAATCAGGTTGATTTTAATGAAATAATTGATATTTTGGCTGTTCTTAATGGTCAATTTCTAGAAAGCAAGAAAAGTGTCGTCGCCAATAAAGGCACAGCCTTAAGAATTTCGGTAAAATAACTTGTAGAAACGTGTTTTCTTTGCATACCTCCTTTTGAAACAATATAATATTGTAAATGCCCATCTTGTGTTACAAATCTTTAACTTTGACGTTTACATGACTAGAAATCATTTGAAGCTTGCCTTTGCTAATTTGACGATACTAGTTCTGGACTCTTCATTCGCTGAAAATTTTGCCAATGAGCATTTTTCCAAGAGAAAAAGAGTTAAAATCATGTTAGAAACGCTGCTTTTCAAGCAGAAAAAAGCTATTTTGAGGCAAATTGTGGCAAAATTTCGAAATTTTAGTACAAATTTTTATCAAATTTTATGTCATTTGGGGATGTTTCTACCGGGTAGAAACAAAAAAAATTTGCCAAGAGACGATCAACCGGGGAGCCCAAAATTTTGTCATTGGGCACGAAACGGGGACCACCCAATTTTTTCCAGGGGCACTTAAAATGCCTCAGTCCCTGTCCCAGCCCAACCTCCCCCACAATTTGGGGAGCCAAGGTTATTAAAAAGAAATTTATACTTAAGCTAATTAACTCTTTCAATTGAGCTTATATATCAATATGAACTTTATTATGATATATTCGAGCGCACCAGGATTTCGGCGGCTCCCACAGGTTAGGCCCACGTGAATTTGGCTTCCCCCACGTTAACCCCCACCCACCACACCCCGGTATTTTGATGTGACACCAAAAATATCGTCGTAAAAAACGGTTATAACAAAACCTTATACTACTCCTTATATTTCGTTCGTTGAAATGTTAATTAAATAAGTGCAGCCTACAGAATTGAGCATTTTTAGTACTTAAATAACAAATATTCAACAAAAACAACGATATTATGCATGTTGTAAATACATAAAAACACTAAAAATGCAATTATAAAGCCTCCAGTTGATTTGATGGTTTTTCTACCAGGTTACTTGGAGGAAGTTCCGCTAGGTATATTCAGTTTCCCCATGTTGGATAACTCGAAGCTCAAATGCCCCTAGGTAAAATTTTGATGCAGTGGAGAGGCCAGATCTGGATGCCTTCTTCTCCAAAACAAGTGAGTTTGACAGTTAAGTGTGAACTAAACTACAAGAGGTATTTCCTTCCACTAAAATCTTATCAGCGTCGCTCGACTGGGTCGAGATCTGATGCTGTGATATGTGAATGAAGCATTGCAGTCTATCTCCCCCAGCTATAAAGTTAAACACTAACTCAAAACCCTCGTTATTCTCATTTTTGGTGCTTTTAGGAATGTAGATGCAACGCGCACGTCGATGATCTCATAATTTTGGATAAACATAATATATTTTAATTTTTATTTTAGACCGCGATTAGCTCTGAGCTTCAAGCGTCGAGTATTCTTCGACAACTTTGTCTCTTGCCATTTGCATATTTTTCACGCCCAAACCTTATCGCGATTCTGTTTCCAACGCTCATTGCTGCCACATTTCGACATGACAGCAATTTGCGGATTCTTTCCGAAGAGCTGAGCCCGGTGTTGTTGGCTGGATTTATTGACGTGAGTCATAATTCATAGATATTGAGATATGCGCCTATTCGTTGTAAGCAAATGTAGTCTCTATACGGGCCTTAATATATTTACAGGCCTTATCTTCAACGTTGGGCTTCATAATTACGCTCTGTCATATTGCGGGAGTATGATAGCCGTCGTTTTTGCTGCATAATGTAACTTTTGGCCTACTGAAAGCTATATACATACGTTTCTCACCTTTCGACAGTTCGTGTTACTGAGGATTTTATTATTAATAGGCGAAATAATACCCATTGATAAAGTACTTGTTAGGATAAATATAATTCTTAATATCACTTTAAAAACTTCGGGGCCTGTGGAACCAACCTGGAGGGTAGCCAAAGTTTGCGTGGAAGAACCCGGCAAAATAGAAAATGCCTTGTGCTCTATCCTATTCGTGAAGAGGCCAGCCTTATCTTTATGTGTTCGGCCAATTCATAAAGCTCTTGCAATGCATCGTTTTAGCGCAATGTACTCTAAGGTTAATCTTGAACCGCAGTACATAAATGGTAATGAGTAACGAGCACCGAGTCATAAGTTCAATATTCTTTCACAACGCAGTGTTGTTCATTTACTCTAATGGTAATCGGTGAAAGTCTCTGTTGGCTGCCAGCGATCTTCAGACAAATGATTTATCTATGCTAGCGATGTATGTGCACCGACTTATAAATCTAATTTCCTTTCATAACACAGTGTTGATCATTTAATGATAATCGGTTAAAGTCTCAGTTGGCTGACAAATGATTTATCTAGATAAGCGATGTATGTAGACACAGTGTATCCTATTGGAGTAACGTAGATCTAATTTCTTACTGTGGTAATGATAGCCAGACTTGTTGCACTACGAGCATACTCGGTAATAAATTTTTGGATGCGTGTAAATGTTCCAATATTTCCATTTGATATTGGAATCCATAAATGAGTCATTTCACAAAACCATGTACTTTTGAAACACCCCTTTTTGAAGCCAAAATGAAACTTTTTCGAACGTACAGTGTCTAGAACCTTTCCGACGTAAAAAAACCCTGAATTTTTCGAATATCGATGTCTCTATGCAAAATGAGCTACCTGAAACCTGCTACAGTGGGTCGCAAAGTGTCCCACTGGGGCTCAAATTTTAATCCGAAATTGGTCATTATTCTGTAGGTTGACGCAGTGGCACGCCAACCATGGTCTGTTTGTATGCAAGTCGGACCAAAATGGTCGCCGTCAAGTCATTTGGAGGACTTGCGACCTAAACTTTGTGTCGCTAGGGCCATTTGGTGTTTAAAATCGACCAATTTAGAACAAGCCTGTCGCAGAAGTTGTTCTAGAGCAACGAAGACAGCACCTACAGATACTATTTTATGTACACAAACCAAGAAGCTTTAGCTACTTCTAAAGATTCTAGATTTGGTTTAACACGCTGCTGGTGTAAAACAAACACAATTATTATTGGTCTATGACTAGCATATATTTAGGTGATGATACCAAGGACAATGCGCGCAATAGATGTGCGGGCAGGCAGAAGGTTCTCTAGCTGCTGCCCAGTTAACCACGCGGCCCCATATCACCATCATGGTGCAGTGATGATAAACTTATATACTAATATGGTTTTTGCGATCTTCGATTTCGTTTACGATACATGTGCTCGTGGGGGGCTACACATCAGGTCGGGGGGCTACAATTTCATTAAAATTTTTTAGTATATGGGGCGTTACTATGTTTCCATTCGGTCTATTGTTGTAAGACTGTACGCTAGATTTGGATTTTTTAACCTTAATTTTCGTAAGGTCGGGGAGGGGCTACGTTTTGCATACCGCATTTTTGCCACTTTATGACCTTCGACCTCATAATCATACAACACATGGACAGACGCTAGCATTCTTTTTTCTATAAAACCTGTACTGATTACGATAATCGTTATATAGCATTTTTGGCGCTAGTGCATGTTGGCCTTATTTACCAGCGTGTGCAAGCTGCCAGATTTGACCTAGGTCGGTGGGGGGCTACATGTCACGAAAAAAATTTTCGGAAGCTTGACGCCAGCTTCAGTGTCGATGCTCTTACTCCCAAGCTTTTACGGAATAATTGGCAAATACCAAAGGGAAAGGATCACAGGGAAATGAAAAACACATGTATGTATCACGTGCTAGCGATACGGCGAAAGTTTATAGTGGGACATGTGGTTTTGGTTTCATTTGGCCTATCCGGATTGTGGTCCTGTGCCTCCTGCTATGTTAGGCGCACAGAGGCCCTCCGTACGTTATTATGACCGTCGGAACGCCTATTGCTACACCTTACAGCGACATTAAATTTCCTTCCAAAAGATTGATGGTATGGGACAACAAGTGCCGATGTAGCCCCCCGACCAAAATGATATGGTTTCGTGAAATGGCACAAATGTTATTAATATCATTTTGTTATTCGTGTTAATTTGCAGGATCACTTAAGATCAATCAGTACAGTTGAAGAAAGCTCCGGTATTGAGTATTCCACTTTATCGGCATCTGCGGTAACTGCTCAGCAATCTAAAGGTCATTCGGTAGCGCCCGGTGAACGTAAGATTTGACAGTGTTTCCCATTAAAAATTTTCTTTGGGTTTCATTTTATCTTATTTTTTGATGCTGAGCAGCATAAATGTCGTTGTTTTTGGCACTATATTGATTTGTTCGTGTTATGATTGTAATCATCCTCGGTGCTCGAATAACATGGCTGCTTCGCTGTATTGAATAAAAATACTTTTCACAAGCTTAGGCATCAACTGTCGCTGACTTAATATATTCTAAGCTCCTGCGATCGGACTCAGCAAAATAATAAGAAATTCAATGCTCAAAATGTTTAAATCACCTTGGGTGGTTAGTGTTCAATCGCAGCATCGTTCTATAATTCAGCCAAAATACAAATTAATCGTGATGGTGAATAACTAAATTTCCAGTATACTTTGAATAAATTGCGAAAATCCGCCAATCTAGTGAACCGTTATGCAACCAACAGACAGACAAAAGTTTAATTGCAAGTTGCGCAATTTGAGGAAACTCCGTTACCGATTCAAAAACAGCGGAGTATTGGTTAAGGGTCTCATATAAGAACGCACACAAAGAAAGTATTTTTAAATTTAAAATATTTCGTCAAAAAAGAATACCTGATGAGAGCTTCGAAGCCTAGCTGGCTGGCTATTTGAACTATAACCGCATGGGTATTGGAATTTCAAGTCAACCGTTCGAAATTTCGTTTATTCAAGATCAATGGAAATCGATGGAAATTTAATGTCGCTGTAAGGTGTAGCAATAGGCGTTCCGACGGTCATAATAACGTACGGAGGGCCTCTGTGCGCCTCTAACATAGCAGGAGGCACAGAACCACCGATTCCGGATGAAGGCCAAATGAAACCAAAACCACATGTCCCACTATAAACTTTCGCCGTATCGCTAGCACGTGATACATACATGTGTTTTTCATTTCCCTGTGATTCCTTTCCCTTTGGTATTTGCCAATTCCGTAAAAGCTTGGAGTAAGAGCATCGACACTGAAGCTGGCGTAAGAGCTCCGAAAATTTTTTTCGTGACATGTAGCCCCCCACCGACCTAGGTCAAATCTGGCAGCTTGCACACGCTGGTAAATAAGGCCAACATGCCGCTAGCGCCAAAAATGCTATATAACGATTATCGTAATCAGTACAGGTTTTATAGAAAAAAGAATGCTAGCGTCTGTCCATGTGTTGTATGATTATGAGGTCGAAGGTCATAAAGTGGCAAAAATGCGGTATGCAAAACGTAGCCCCTCCCCGACCTTACGAAAATTAAGGTTAAAAAATCCAAATCTAGCGTACAGTCTTACAACAATAGACCGAATGGAAACATAGTAACGCCCCATATACTAAAAAATTTTAATGAAATTGTCAGCCCCGACCTGATGTGTAGCCCCCCACGAGCACATGTATCGTAAACGAAATCGAAGATCGCAAAAACCATATTAGTATATAAGTTTATCATCACTGCACCATGATATGGTGATATGGGGCCGCGTGGTTAACTGGGCAGCAGCTAGAGAACCTTCTGCCTGGTTGCACATCTATTGCGCGCATTGTCCTTGGTATCATCACCTAAATATATGCTAGTCATAGACCAATAATAATTGTGTTTGTTTTACACCAGCAGCGTGTTAAACCAAATCTAGAATCTTTAGAAGTAGCTAAAGCTTCTTGGTTTGTGTACATAAAATAGTATCTGTAGGTGCTGTCTTCGTTGCTCTAGAACAACTTCTGCGACAGGCTTGTTCTAAATTGGTCGATTTTAAACACCAAATGGCCCTAGCGACACAAAGTTTAGGTCGCAAGTCCTCCAAATGACTTGACGGCGACCACTCTGGTCCGACTTGCAGACCATGGTTCGCGTGCCACTGCGTCAACCTACGGAATGATGACCAATTTCGGATTAAAATTCTGAGCCCCATTGGGACACTTTGCGACCCACTGTAGCAGGTTTCAGGTAGCTCATTTTGCATAGAGACATCGATATTCGAAAAATTCAGGGTTTTTTTACGTCGGAAAGGTTCTAGACACTGTACGTTCGAAAAAGTTTCATTTTGGCTTCAAAAAGGGGTGTTTCAAAAGTACATGGTTTTGTGAAATGACTCATTTATGGATTCCAATATCAAATGGAAATATTGGAACATTTACACGCATCCAAAAATTTATTACCGAGTATGCTCGTAGTGCAACAAGTCTGGCTATCATTACCACAGTAAGAAATTAGATCTACGTTTCTCCAATAGGATACACTGTGTCTTACATACGTCACTTATCTAGATAAATCATTTGTCAGCCAACTGAGAGTTTAACCGATTATCATTAAATGATCAACACTGTGTTATGAAAGGAAATTAGATTTATAAGTCGGTGCACATACATCGCTACCATAGATAAATCATTTGTCTGAAGATCGCTGGCAGCCAACAGAGACTTTCAGGGATTGACTAGAGTAAATGAACAACACTGCGCTATAAAAGAATATTGAACTTATGACTCGGTGCTCGTTATTCATTCCCATTTATGTACTGCGGTTCAAGATTAACCTTAGAGTACATTGCGCTAAAACGATGCATTGCAAGAGCTTTATGAATTGGCCGAACACATAAAGATAAGGCTGGCCTCTTCGCTAGCAATA
>JASANE010003752.1:0-62552 GCA_030248225.1 Trileptium ribeirensis
CAGGTATGTAGAGGACCAGGTAGAAGGTTTGGAGCCCGGTAGTGGCCCCGGTGGGTCCCGCGCAGGGTTGTCCTCCCGGCGAATGGTTCCTCAGGGAATGCCGAGTTTCTGGCCCCGGGGAAGGTCTCGTTCTGGGACAGCGTTCGCAAACCGGCTTTTTATTGTAATGATCGATTCAACTTTCCAGACATGAATGATGACGTTTATGTGTCTGTCCTTGGGAATTTGTTTATGTGCTGTGATTAGCGATTGGACTCGTTCAGATACAAAGGACGACTATGCCAGCCAAAAAGATAAACATGCAATGTTTGCACGCTGTTACACAGGTTCCATGGGATGAAGATCATGAAAATAGGTCGGGGTTCATATTTGGAGCGGGTATAAAGCATGTATCTAGTATGTATTAGTATTGATAGTATGTAATACTATCAATTAATATTTTAATAATTATTAATATTTCCAATTATGATCTAGTCTACAAAGTTGCTTCGAATTGAGAAAGCGTCCAGTTTCCAGACGTAAACAGGCGGATTAGAATTTGATAAAACAAAAGACAGAATTTTTCAAAAGTTTAAAGTTCGACCCAAATTTGCAGGTGCAGATTCTTTTGGGTCGAGCCGCCGTTAGTTTACGGTAGGTCGACGACAATACTAAACAAGAAAATATATTGATTGTACCCAATCTTAAAGATGATAGAATTGAAATAAATTTGAAATTGATTCCGATTGAAGGATGGTCAGACTTTCTATGAATACGATAAAACCAAAATTTCAAGGTCGGGAGTACCGCCTCGAATAATGGAATCAATTTGACTTCGATACCACGGAGTTCGGTCGACACTACTGACCGGCTCCGTGGCATAGTTAAAATCTAAGTTAAACACTGTTTTAATTTGCTTCCGCAAATTGGTTAAGATTTTCGATCGATGGACGTTTGGAGAGGTGTCCACGTTCGCTCCCAGTGCCACGTGAAAGTGTAATAGGCGATGCTCCCGCCGGGATCAAAGATGTAAGTGTGGGTGGCGGAGTTAGGACGAATTGAAGGGGTTTAATTTCCCCATGGTTAGGCGTATTTTAGTCGAATGCTTGCAAACATTATCCATAAAATGTTGAGCATGACAGTAGCAAATAGATAACCCTTAGTTGACTTTTCCGTCCACCGTAAGGCATCTCCTTTCGTTCGAGAGTTGCTACAATAATTGAGTCGTGGAATTAGCAACGTCTGATCGTGGTTTTTGCGTGGATCCTAAGTAGGAAAACTTGGTCGAAATCTCTCTGGTTCCCGGTCATCGTAGGCAGAACACGAAATAAAATTATGTAGATGTTACAGATCCAATTTTCAAGCTTACTCAGCTGGGTTAATGTTCAGAAGAGTGTTTACCTGAGCTGACCGCGGTTAAAAATTTTCATAGACAGTGAGCCTTAATCCTGAAAGCTTGTTTTAGAGTTTATTTTGGAACAAAACTATTGTCAAATTTACAACTTCCGGCGCTGACTGTTCGGCTCATATACAGAGTTTGGGGCCGAACGAAAAGTGTTGTAAGTATTGGAGCATGGGCCTCTGCGGGCCCCATCATGCCCCGATCGGATAGCTTAAACTTGTTTGTTATAATTGAGCTAGGAAAATTTGGAGATTAAACCCCGGCGCTTGAGCCGAGGCGTGGCCCTAGGCCGGGGCCGTTACTGGAGGATTTTAGGATGGATTGAGCTTAATCAAATTGCAGGTTCAACTGGGTTGCTTTGGCACTGGATGTTATTGGGGTGCTCATTTGGTTCACTTCATAATTTTCGTTTGTATGATTTAATTATTACTCAATACAATATATGATCATCTTCATGCCTGTGGTTCGTAATATTTATTGGTGTGTATTGCTTGGATTGAAACTATTATGTAAAAAATCAATACTATTTAGACCAACTAACTGACAATGATACCGACCAGAGAATCGACTGACTAAGTTACCACTTGACACAAATCATACTGGGTTTATACAGTACTGTTGTAGTTATGCGGCGTTTTCGTTATAAAGAACCCCCCATGTGAAAGTTTTGTCCCCCACCGGGCTGGACCACGCCATCCTGTGGTATACGGTATATACCTACTATAAAATGCAACATATGGTGTACCAGACACTTTCAACTTAATTGTAGTGGCTAAATCTACCTAATGTTTATAACTGACGCTGTCAAGGACACAATCCAAAAATACATTATATAAGGCGTGTAAATAACATCATGGTGTAGCTAACATTACACCATACTATTATTGACGAACGCTACACTACCTATGTATACTATCTGAAAATACAATCATAAACATCATGGTGTCAAAGACACCATATATTTGATGGTGGCAGAGACACTGACGGTCGACAAATTTTTCACATGCGGTCCTTTATAACGTAAACGATGCATTTAGTCATGTATCATTTTGCAAATATTTGCCAATTTACTTGGAATAGCGCCAGGAGGTCGCGATTTCCAAATGTGCACAGGTCCACTTGTGCCCCCAGCAGCCTCACGGAAGAAATAATCAAGCGGAAATGTCGCCCCCAGGGTGACACAAACTTTGGCCCATGTCAAATTTAGGGGCAAAACATACCATGCCGTTCTCGATATACTAAGCCTAGGAATTAGTTTTAGCCTAAGGTAAGGTCCCTATGTAGCATCTCACTACGCTAGCATATTATAGCGTAGCTGAACACGCTGTGATCGCGGCCTGTGGTGTAACGGTAGCGCTCTAGTCTTGCAAGCTTGAGATCCGGGTTCGAATCCCGGCTGTTCCGATGTATGATCACTCGTGGATCCTTTCAATTGGTGAACCCGACGTGACGGACGAAGACGGAGCAGATAAACGCTCGTGCAAAAATGCTGGTTTAACGCGATCGATGCTGACTCGGTCATCGGTTCCATATACGCGAACCAGCATTGTTTTGTCGTCGCGATCCTTGACTTCAAAGGGGCCTTGAAAACGCGGTTGAAGAGCAGACTTTACAGAGTCGTCTCGAATCCAAAAAAACGTGCGGTGCTCAAATCTGCAGGAATATACCATGGACAGTTGTGCTTCTTTTCAGGCGCACTGATACGATCAATTGAACAGAACAGTTGCGAAGTAAACTCGTCAGTTGTTTGTTTTTTGTTCGATTCACATGACGTGAAATAATGATGCGGCAAATCAATACATGAACCAAACACCATTTGAGAAAGCGTAAAATTCTTGTGGTTGAGACCTGCTTGAATGCCGAGAAGAACTAGGGGGAGGAAAGCTGTCCAGGTTTGAGAATTGCAATGAGCACGTAGATCCGTTTTGAGAGTGCGATGGAACCGTTCAACAGCCCATTGCAGGATGGATGATAGGACGTAGTCCGACGGCGCTCGATTCCTAACTGTGTCATCAGATCAGACCAAAGGGATGATTCGAACTGGGCACCGCGGTCGGAAATTAGAACTCGCGGCACTCAAAATCCGCTAATCCATCCGGAAATTAACGCAGAAGCAACTGTTACAGCAGTGATATCCGCAACGGGAACTGCTTCGGGCTATCGAGTGAAACGATCGATAACTGTGACCAAGTAGCGGTAGCCATCACACGGTGGTAATGGTCCAACAATGTCGACATGGATTGTTTGAAAACGGCCAGTCCTTGGAATAGAACCCAATTGGGTCTTTGTATGCCTAAATATCTTGTTGCGCTAACAGTCGGGACACGCTCGACACCATTGTTTAATGTCCTTGTTGAGACCAGGCCAGATATAATTTTTCGAAACCTCGTGAGTTGTTGCTTTTGAACCCAGATGTGCGAGATTGTGGATTGCCTCGAAAACACGAACGCGTGAAGTAGTTGGGATGTAATGTCATAGCTTGGGCCGGGATGCATCACAACAAACTGTTTTACCATTGACGAGCATCTGTTTGACCAGAAGAGTGGTGGACTTTACAAAATTCATCAGGCTGTCGTCCGAAGCTTGATCGTCAGCCAACTACTCATCGAAATTTGAGGTAATGGAGCAGACAGGACGTGATAAAACGTCAGCTACAACGTTATCGGCTCCAGCGAGATGTTCGATGGTGCAATCAAATTCGGAAATGAAAGATAGCGAACGTGACTGCTGCGCCGAAGGGTTAGCCATTGTGAGGGCATTGACCAGCGGTTTATGATCCGTTCGGGTGATAAAGGCAGAACCCTGGAGCCATGAGAAATGTTTCAAGGCTTTGTAGATACCCATCAATTCACGATCGAATGCAGACTTTCGAGACTCCAGTTCGGTTAACTTTTGGGAGTAGAACGCGAGAGGCACCGTTAAACCATTGACTGTTTGGCTCAAAACAGCGCCAACAGCTACGCAGGAAGCATCTGTGACAAGTTGAAGTTGACCTTCTGGATTGGGAAACGCCTAGTTAAAGCGTTGGAAAGTGTAGATTTCAATGAGTCGAAGCTTTTGATTGCTTCAGAAGACCATATGAGATGGAAGTTGCCCTTGCCAGCTTTACCACGAGTCAAATCAATTAAGGGTGTGGCGATTTTTGAAAATTCTGACACGAAAAGACGGTAGAACCCGCTATACCGAGGAAACGGCGAAGGCCTTTAACTGTTGCGGGAAGCTTGAACTCTGCTAGTGCTTTGACCTGGTGTGGAATTGGACGAATACCTTGTTTGTCGATTTCGACGCCAAAAAACTAACCTTCGTGCAGTTTGTCGGGACGTAGACGGAGGCCATGATCACTGAGCTTGGCGATGACTGAGCGCAGATGATGTAGATGTCGATCGGGATCGGTACTCGCTACCAAAATATCGTCGAGATAGACCCTGACGAACGGCATACCGGAAAACAGCGAGTCCATTAACCTTTGAAACGTTTGAGCGGCATTGCGAAAACCGAATAACATCCTTCGGAATAGAAAAAGACCGAGCGGTGTCGTCACTGCGGTCTTCGGCTGGTCTTTCGCTGCTACCGGAATTTGAGTGTAGGCACAAACCAAATCCAATTTCGAAAAGATTGCAGATCCGTGCAGGTCGCACGATAAACCATTCAGATTTGGCACTGGATAGCGGTCGGGTGCGGTTTATTGATTCAGTTTTCTATAATGGCCGGTAGGTCGCTGTGCAGTTTTTGGATCAGACTTGTGAGCCATATGAAGGGCAGAGGCATAAGGCGATTCACCACGATAAACCACTCCGCTAGCTTCCCATTCGGCTAAAACACGCTTTGCCACTGCAACCTTAGGACCAACCAGTCGCCGTTGGCGTTCGAAGCAAGGAGGACCGGCTGTCACAATTGGATCATGTTCGATGTTGTGACGTGCTGGGGCGAAGGCATCCACAAGTTTAAAAATATCAGGGAAATCAGCAAAAAGTTGATGGACTCGTTTCGTTTCATTGGGAGCATCCACCCGAAGGGTAAAATTAGTTAATGGTCTTGCTGTTGCGTTACAAGTAATTAAAATCGGTCAGAGAGCTGCTTGGATCAAACGGTTGTGGACACAGTCGACGGCAAACTTGTTGTGACGTAGAAAATCGCGGCCGAGGATAGCATTGGCTACATCAGCCACATAAAATGTCCATTCGAACTGATTTTGAAAATTGTAATGTTTAAATGCCATACGGCAGGTGCCCTTGATGTCAAAGGGTGAACCATTCGCGGCGTGTGTGGATATTGTCTGATTATGCAGTGGATCGATGCTTGGCGCCATTGAAGGATGAAGGAAAGAGAGTGAACTGCCGCTATCGGCAATGAAACGACCGATAGGGGTTGTGCCGATGTATATACAATTGACGTCCCCACCGCATACATAGGTTACGGTGGGGTTTATTCGTTTCCCGGAGCGTCGCTTAGAAGTGAATCGCCTTGATATGAGCAGAACTCGGGACCAGGACATCGTTGAGTTCGTTCGCCAAACTTAAAATGATACCAGCACAGCCCAGTAGAGCGGCGTGATGACTGCGATTGAGATTGAGATCGGTGAACATAACACGAAAACGGCTTGTTGCGATTGTTTGATTGATCTCTGGGATTATGACCCCTCGAACTGCTGCGTTGGGTTAGCTGTTTTGCACGACTTTCGTCAACTCAGCGATTTGTTGTTCGATAAACGACTGCCAGGACTCGGAACTGCCCTGAGTTGCTCGGTGTGTGTGGGCGATTTGATAAACAAAACTGGGATCGGCCATATCCATCATCGTATCTACGATTCGCGCGAGTTGTTCAAGCGATACATTGTTCATCGATACCAATGTTAATCGAATTTGTTCGGGCAGAATCTCGAGAAATCGCAGCCGGACCAAATCGTGACTGTTTGGGGCCAACTCGAGTAGCTCGCGCAGAACACAGGACGGCTTGCGACCTCTAAGGTCTTTTGCCTCTAGCAGCCTGCGTAGTCAGCGGTTGTCGCTGTCGGCATAGAATTCGAGTGACGTTCGCTTGATATCGGGGAACGAGGCGTTGAGGCCGACACCGCTTCATGGATCATGGCGTTGTCGATCACCTGAAGTACGTTGCGCTTTTTTGTGTCATCGTCAATAAACCCGAAAATTTGTTCGACTTGATTGAACCAATATTGCGGTGTTCTTGGGTTGAATAGCGGTAGTTGATGGAATTGAACATGGCAGCCCGGACCGGAATTTACCGTCGAAATTTGACTTGACGAAACCTTATAATTGGTGAACTCGACGTGATTTCCTGCGTGAAGTTTCTTCACACAGCTAGAGCTCAACGCACGCTCGCTCCGCGACTCCGCAAGGGAGTTATGTAGCATCTCACTACGCTAGAATATATAGCGTAGCGGAACACGCTGTGATCGGGGCCTGTGGTGTAATGTAGCACGCTAGTCTTGCAAGCTAGAGATCCGGTTCGAATCCCGGCTGGTCCAATTTATGATCACTCGTGGATGCTTTCACCTATATGAGCCATGTAGTAAGCCTAAGTTGGGGGGCTGCCTATTCCCGAACCCCCGCTCTCAGCTGTGCTTTTATCTAACGTTTCATAACGTCCTGCAAAGTTGACATGGGCCCAGACTTTTTTAATCGTGCCCAAGGCATCGGACCATGGATGCGTTTGGAAGTAACATACATCACAAAAGATCCATAAAGGGCATCACCATTAATTGATAAATTACCTAGGCATATAGTCGTAGTAAATACTGATCAAGAACGTGGAATTCAGTCCATGCGATCTGCTTATTGTATCGAGCTTTGTCAGACTGTGTGCTCAGAACTTCACAGGATTCCAAATTTTCTAAGGCTACCAAAATTTATATCGACTTTTTATGGGATGTAAAACCGTGCATCTTTTCTGAGCCGAAGTTATGGCAAATTACAAATTTCTTCAATACCACTACAGTTGTCGTAGGTCGATTCACTTGTTTAATAGTCCTTTCCAAGTTGAGACATGGCGTTCTTAGGTGCAAAAATTAATCAAGCTGCCGAACCGCGTTCTATCAAGTACTATCGGTAGTGCCTGTAGGATCGAGTAAATGAGCAGGATTCGCCACTTGGGCATTATGAATTGGAAAGCAGTAAACAGAGAATCATACCGACGCCACAAGACGTGAACACTGAACTGGGACGTAAAAATATTCAATAGCTCGGATTCAACATCTCCGAACACACCTGGTTAAGCGCGCCTGCTGCCTGAAAAGCTCCGTAGATTCTAGTGTCTGACCAAGAAAGTTTGCAAAATCGTCAAAACAGCGAAAATTCGGATCCAACTTTGAGGTTATGACAGCAGGGGCTGTACGGGCATGGTGCTAGGAATTTGCGCAATTCAGTTGCATCCCGTTAACAGATGTACCAAGCCTGACGCTTAGCCTCGACTTAAAGCTTAGAGGTATAAGACATTCATTAAGCATAAAGGTGTAAGTCGGAAAAGTGCGGGCGTGCAAGCCTCCGCTTTGATTTTTCTAAAAGTATAACCATACATGCTCATAGCGGGCGAATGGTATTATTTCTTCTGGGCATTGCCGGTTCCCGACTGAAGAGCTGGCTTTACCCCTGAAGTTCGGCGCCCCCATCCCCCCACCTCCCGTCGTGTAAAATATATTAATTAAAAATACACTAAAATTTGATAAAAATTACGAGATATTTGAAAAAATTGCCAAATATTAGGAGAAATGGGTAAAAATTGAAAAGATTTGAGTCCCATAAAATCACAATTATTTGACCGACAATATACCACCTACCCCCCCCCCCCATTCGTCTTCCTGGTGTTCTCTTCCTGGGGATCCGAAGACCGTCCTCTATCGAAATACCCGCTATCCCACTGTTCGACGTTGAACCTCGTACACGCAACACCCCTCACGGTTACTTGGGCCATGGGACTGGTCAATAAAAGCTGGCGGCTCTGGGCACGTTTGCCCAACCCAAACCAAGCATCTCGGTGATTTCGCTTTGCATGTATCTTTGTTGAACAAAAATACATTGACAAAAAATTCTGCTGCCAAGAGATTGATTACGTGCAACGTTTTTTCGCGAAACATCGCCAACACAATTAAATACGTGGTTGCTGGGTTGGATAACCCGGCCCAAGTAACCCTGAGTTGCGGTACATTGTAGCGTTAGCAAAAAGAACAGCTTAGACGGAAGGTTCGGAGGCTATCTCATGATCTTCTTAGGTGGATTGTTGAGAGCGACCACCGCGAAAGCCATCAGCTCTTGGTGTTTTTGACTATTTATAGCCGCAAAAATAGCTGGACAGCTACTCTGCGATGTCATTTGGAAGGAAACAAGCCATCGCTTCAAAACTGCATTCTGATGACATTTCTGCTTACTCTATGGAGGTCTGTCCGGCAGCAGCAACGTATGTGTTATTTCCTCTTTTACATCCACGTCAATGTCAATTTTAAAAACACATCTTAGTCGTTAATACACTGACACAGACCATAATTTCTGGATACATTATATTTAATTAGGCAAATTAAACGTGGTATAAAAATTATTTTTAGAATAATGCATTGCTATTATGCGCAATTCATTTCCAAAATTTTTCACATGCGTAAATATCTTTCATTTAGAAATTGCTGTGAGAGCTTCCATACATACTTCAGGTTGGCTCGAAAATGGTGCCCTGTGGTGCTTGTATTAAGTGGCGGGCAAGTCTGCCGTCACCAGCTGATAAGCTGTCGGCCGTCGGACGGCGGTCGGTCGGCCCTTAGCTGTTGGCCAGCTGTTTACTGAATATGTTGTAACGCCCAAGGTCGCAGTACACTTTCAAACTAGTTCAAAGTATGTCGTGTATGAAAATTAATGCGATAATAGATTTGTCGATAACCTCTGAAACCTTCATTTAAACATAAGCTTAAAAACAAATTTTCAAAATTAACAGAGATGGAAGGGTTAAAATGCAAAACCTGTTAGCTACAACTGTTAGATGAAATCAAGTTCCACAACAATGGAGCGTACTTGTGTTAAGCAGCCGAAAACTATTTCCGAGCGTATGTCGGTGTATGTGCTATTATTGCTTTGCAATTTCATTTTATACGCTATACTGTAGCTTCACTCAATAATTATACACTATTGCTGCCACTCAATAATTAATATTTATTGCTTCGGTGATAACTTAGCTAGTGTATTCAAATCAATTGAGCGTTTTCCCTATCATTCAATGACACATGGATGTATGATAAATAATTTTTCGTTTGAGTTTTATGTTAGGTATTTATCTGTGAAAGGACAATTGAAGTGGAAACGCAATTGAGCGTTTTTCTCTGTCATTTAATGACACATGGGTGTGTTATAAACAATTTTTCGTTTGACTCATGTTAAATATTTGTGAAAGGAGGTGAAAATGAAAAACACGGCTGGAATTCACACCCATAATCTAACTTTGAATCTGTAGACGCTCAACCACTGAATTATTCCGGTACGTTTTCACAGTACTTATCCAGATTTTATTTTAGGCTGTTGCTATGCCATTGCAACATTGTACAGCCTGAAATACACTAATAATACTCAGAAACTGAATAATGTAAACTCGGAATTTAGAGATTAGGTAGTAGCCAATCATGGTTTAATTGCATTATACGCTAAGTTGTACGGATTTAAGTGTGTCCCGGCCTATACACTCTGACAACTAAATGCTCCTTCCCAACTAACTACTAACTCACAATTAAACATGTTTCTATTAAGCTATGAATCATGTTGAATATCGTAGTTTGGTTATCTATCTAGAGCCCATCACGAATATTTGTCTGCCTTTTCAATGAGATCGGGATCGACAAACACGATTTCCATCATTATAGTCTGCCGTCAGATGTTCGGTTGCTTTCATAGTCATATTGCATTCAGGCTGTTTAGAATGGTCTGTGTAGCTTATGCCGGTATGTTTAGTACGATAAAAATTCATCTAAAATCTTATATGCCTGTACCACGCCATTTCAAGGGGCTTAGTGGCGACACTCAACGAACCCGGTTTACTGAAAGAAATTGGTATATCTTCAGTTAATAGGCTATGCGTTGCTTTTCAGATACGGTATTATAGGTATTGTGACATCGAGAATATATAGGTGATACTTATAGCTCCTATAAGACCCACAAAGATTTCAAGACTCCCAGAGGTTTTGGGGTGGTTTACATATACACCATTAGTTTGTTACACATAGTGATAGGTATACGTAGACGACACCGTTGACAACTATAGACGAAACCGTGCTCGCTCCATTTCGCCTTCACTTGACAAACACTAAGTTAAACGCTATTTTAGCGTTTTAAATCTATATTGAGGATATAAATCGTTAAAGGTAGAGATGTGCCACATAATAAAATTCACCTAATACCGAATATTAGGTTTTCAATATTGGGTCGAATAGCGAATAACTGATACACGTATTTATTTTTCGCTGGGTTTAATTCAGTGCGTTTTGATGTATCTATTTTTTGCTTTTTTATTGTATTGTTATTTAGATTAGAGCTTTTGCACCACTTGTGTTCACGATTTTCAGAACAAGAAGATCAGTATATTCATACTACAGGCACAGTGACTGACCTATGACTAGTTGAGAGGGGAATTCACAAAAAAGCAACTTATGTATGCTAGTAAAATATATACATTTCTCGTTGCTTTTCTCTTCTTGTTTTGGTTCAGTTCAATCTGCGTAGCTACGCGGTTTGCAATATTTTATAGAAATAGTACTATAGGTATCAAAAATTCATTGATTCTATATTCTAGTTCAGGTGCTGGCGTCCATTCGGTAAAATATTATGATAGCTGGTTATATGTAGTTATCATAACATGGTATCTAAGCCATATGTCGGGGTAATTTTCTGTGCTCACTCGCATTTTTTCAAATTTTTCAGTTATATCGCATGACATATATATTATTATTATTGAAAAATGTGGTAGCCTATTTTACGCAGCGACGTGCAACGATTATTTTAAAACACATCTGTATATACCCTGAATAAGTCGCTGAAATTTTGCGTCCCGCGTTTTAGATATATAATTTTTAGTCATTTTGTGTATTTTTATCGTGAATCAAAAAATCATTTGTCGTGGTAAAAAGGTTTGTCCCATTAAAATAATTTCAAATTCGGAAGGTTCACGAAACAAACTAATGTCTGGCCAAAAACATCAAAGACACCTCGTTTAAAGGCTGTTATCTCAAACCTGATTTAACCAAACTTGAGCAAGTTGAGAATGACAAATTAGTGGCTGAATTCAAGCGACAACTTGCTGAAGGCAAGTCTGTTAAAATAAACCGTGGCCGTATTATACCAGCTGGTGCAAAGAACGACCGAACGATGTCCAGCAACCTCAGTCGGGGGACGGGTTAGAGAAACCCCGGGAACAGTGTTAATCCCTGGGTTGAGCTTTGCAAACGGGTTTCAAAGCAACTTTGCTACCAATTCTTCTGTACATACTAATGCTTTACCTGTTCGTTTATGCAAAAATCTAAAAATACAATGTTAGTGTAAATGTTTCTAGTTATAATATACCGACACGTTTAATTACTGTTGTTCATAGTATAAACGTAATTTATGGTCATTGTTTCGGGTCGCCAGAGATTCTATGCAATAGCACAAACACTTGTTCTAAATCTAAGTTGTCTCTACGAGCATTCTTTTGTAACTGTCGGAGTTTAATGAATAAACTTCATTTGCTTAGTGTTATTATGCGTTATAATAGCTACCCAGATCTGGTAATGCTGTGTGAGATGTGGACTACTGACGGTATCTCTGATGATAAATTGAATATACCAAACTACACGTTATTTCGGTCAAACCGCTCTCAAAAACGAGGTGGAGGGGTGATGATTTAAGTTTCCAGTTCACTAAACCCTACTCCTGCACTAACTGTTCGAACTTATGGGTATGAGGACATCATCTGCTGCAGTATACACTCATTTGAGACACTACCAACATTACTAGTCTGTGCCTATTGTTCTGACGCCAATACCCAAAACGAAAATGAACAGCTTTACAATACCATTTCTAGTCTACCAACCCACCTCTTCGATGTGACTGTTACAGCTGGCGATTTGAACATGCGTGATATAGACAGGAGAAATTATACCTGGCCAGCTTCTGCAAATAAACTTATGTCTGCAATCATCTCAAATGGTTCCACCAATTCGTTACCGACGCTACTCGTGACAATAATGTACTTGACCTTATATTTTGTAACGACGAGAGTAAAGTTAGTGAAGTTTCGGTTGGATCAGCATTCGGAAACAGTGGTCATTCGTCGATACAGTTCTCAATAAGTTACGTTATACACTATACTAATCATCCAAATAAGCCGCGCCTAAATTACAATAAGACAAATTGGTCCGCAATAAAGAATCGACTGTGCTTCATGCCGCCTCAAACCCTACCTAACAATGTAAACGATGCTTGGCGTATTATTCGAGAGACAATTCAATCTTCTATATAAGAACACGTCCCTCTAGTGCGAAAACAAAATGAACACAAAATTAAACATGTATGGGCTGATGCCAAAGCCTATATATAAAGCTCTGCAAGCGAAATCATCGCCATACCGGTGATATCAACGCAACAGAACATATGATAACAAAATTTATTATCGAGCAGCCTGCAACATAGTAAACGATGAATGTGCTAGGTCTAAACGGGTGTTTGAACGCAAGCTATCATTGAATATAAAAACAGATCCTAAATCCTTTTGGTCATACATTCAACTTAATAGAAGCAAGCAACAACTAACGGGTCCCTTACTCGACCGGACGGCGAACTAACTACAAATGACTTAGAGATAGCTAATATATTCAGCCATCATTCCGCATCAGTTTTTTGCAACTATCAAGCAAATGATGAGCCAGAAATGCTACAAATTACACATGCTGTCTTGCATACTGTAACGTTTACCGCTGATGGAGTGAAAACAGTAATATTGTCCACTAAACTTCAAGTCAGTGCTGGCATCGACGGAATATCAAATCGATTACTCATGAAGTGCGAAAAAGAATTAAGCGCATCTCTTACAAAGCTATTTACCCTATGTATGGAGAATATGTCGATGCCAAACGAATGGCTGCAGGCACATGTCAGTGCTATCTATAAGGGAAAAGGCCTACGTTCGTTAGCAGATAACTATAGGCCGATAAGCCTCACCTCGTCTGTTTCCAAAATAAAGGAAAAAATAGTAGCTCCGCATTGCTCGCATACGCTGAAACTAACAAACTGTTTAACTCATCACAACACGGGTTCCTACATAAACGCTCGACCGAACTGCAGTTACTAGATTACATGGATTGGTTAACACAAATAATTAATGACGGTGACTTTGCTGACTTTCGTTTACCTGACCCCAGTAAAGCATTTGACAGAGTTCCACCCTCACGACAGCTGCAAAAACTAGCTAGTCATGGTATTGGTAATCCTCTGTTGGGATGGCTGTCATCGTTTCTTCATAACAGGAAACAGTCTGTTGTAGTAAATGGTATTTCTAGTAGTAGTCAGCCGGTGCCCAGTGGCGTACCTCAAGGATCAGTATTGGGCCCAGTACTATTTTTATTTTATATAAATGACGTTGATTATTATGTTTCGGGAAAACTATACAAGTTTGCAGATGATCCAAAACTGTGCCGGCGGTTGCATGAAAACTGATACTTGTATGATATTACGGATATGCAACTCGACATGGACGACCTAGTAAAATGGGCAAAAGAGTCTCAAAAGATATTCTATGCCAATAAATGCAGCTGCCTTCATTTTGGGCGCTTGAACCCAAACAAAACTTACCTACTAAGTCAGTGGGCCATCAAAATAATGTACATGAACGGGACTTGGGAGTCACCATATCTGAAGATTTAAAGCCAACGGAACGTGTTGAAATTGTCCGTAAATGCAGTAATCTAATCCGACAAATCGCCCGGACATTCCATTTTATGAATGACGCTACATTTTTACCAATCTACAAGGCATTAATCCGTCCCCGGTTGGAATATGCATCAGTGTCTTGCAATCCACAATATGATCGTGATGTTGAACTGTTGGAGGCTGTACAGCGAAGAGCTACCAAGCTCATTCCTCGAATTTCAAATCTGCCTTACAATGAACGCTTATATCGCTTAAGCCTTCAAATATCAACTCGACGGATTCGTGCAGGCTTAATTATGGTGTATAAAATGGTTAATGGACTTGTTGACTGCCCAGCATCTCGTTATTTCAACTTCGTGACAGACAACCGTCTCCGAGGCCATAGCCTAAAACTTCGTCCGCGATACACACCTAAGCGTAACTCTGAACTTCAAAGCTTTGCGTACAGAACAGTTAGTGTGTGTAACTCTCTGTCCGAAAACATTGTTACTGCTCCTAACCTCAAAACGTTCAAGCAGCGTCTCCACGTCTCAATCGCATTACCAGATCTGTGAAATCGCTTCTGTTGCTGCTTCTCTTTACTCTTGCAGAATAAACGAGCTCAACCAAAAATGCTCAGCCGTCTAAACGGCTATCCACTGTCCCGCAAGCAATGATGTTTGGCCTAATTCAATTGGTTCGATGCGAGGGGCAGTGGTGGATCCGGTGCGTTATCATTTGTGTTTGATGACCTTATTTTTTTCTTTTGTTTGCTGCTTTGCCGAACTTTGAACTTTAAAGAGTAACATTTTAAAAAAGGAAATTACAACAGAGCGTAGCTTTCATTACAGTTGCGGTCCATCACATGGAACTTTGTGGCCTCGATCTATGTTTGAGAAATTTTAAAATTTTGTTCAGGGCGAGAGGGTTTACTAACAACCATTTATAAAAATCACATATTTACTTATATATATATAGTATTTTCGCAAACCATATTCTCTTGGTACATTTAATAATTACATTATGGGTTTTGCTGTTATATATTTCAGGATGCACTCGAAAATTGCTCACTTCAATATTCAAATTTTAGTATATACGTAAATAGTTGTGTAGCATGATTTGTAATAATACTACTATTTATCCTTCGCCAACGTCGAAAAAGCACCTGACAATAAACAAATATACTTTCGTTAGAAAACTGATCATAATAGATTGTATGTTCGCGTTAGATGCGATTCGAGTATAATATTTAAGCACATTTTAAGTCCCAGCGATCATTTACCTGTAACCTTGTATCCTGTTAAATCACAATTGGCATATCTTCGATCATTTTTGTTTTAAATCATGCCATTGGTGAAACGCTCAGTATCACCGGTTCGCGTAAGCTTAAACCGGCTACCACCCAATGTTCATTCAGCCGAGCTAGAATGTATTGCCAACGGTTCACTTGCCAATCTTGTACGTCAGCTGAGTTCGCTGTCGAAGCATGCGGAAAATATTTTCGGCGAAATTTTCCACGACGCTCTTAAAGCCGAACATAAAACCGAAGCTTTGGCGAATCGAATCGAGCGATTAACGATCAAAGTGACGCAGTTAGAAAGCAGCAGCGAAGAAGGTACGTCTCTTGCTATTTTCGTGCTATATAACCATTTATTTATATAAAATTACTGTTTCTGCATAATATTTACGAATAAGAAATTTTAAATAAGCAAATAATTATATATTATATATACTAACTCCAGTGTTTTCGCAAAATTCCCTTAGTAAGCTGAGAATAGATTTTTAAAATCAAGTTGCACTGCTGAAATTGTATATAGCTACTTATTTTTGTTTTAGAAAACCGAAATTTAGACTGAGAATACAAACCTTACGATGTTTATGGGTAGGGCATCGCATCAAACTACTTAATGATTTGTGTATTTCTAGGTTATGAGTGCTGAAAATACGGCTATGAGCACAAGGCTTATCAGAAATAAAAGTTTAATGCTCCTTAACGAGCGAAGTTTTTACCTATAGATTTGATATCGACAAAAATCATAAATTTCTTTTTGTCCGCCTATGGATATCATAACTCATCACCGAAAGGATGGATCTTCACAAAGTTTTTTATTTGATTACAAATTCAGTCTATCTATGCCCTTTCATTATACGTTAAAAATTTCGGCCACCTTTTCCATGCCAAAATGGACCCCAAAAGGATAAAGGGTCACACTTTGTGCAATTTAACCATTTGACTATCTATCTTTCGCGACCTATATGTCTAGATAGAAGCTTCGCGAAAAAGTGACCACCTTCCGAAGTCAGATCATCAAGTGCAACAACTTTTCTGTGCTTTAATTTATTGTCAGGCTACTCCCTGAGCCGCTATGTGTCCAAATAGAGTATGTCGATCCATTTTCACGTAACATCATTTTTTTACGTTGTGACATGTTATTATGAGATACAAGCGTCACGTCATCCTTATATAAGTTTTCTAGCACGTTTAGTACACCGGTATTGCTGTCGAAAACGTATGGTTGCCGTATGATATCGTTTCAGGGAGTTATGGGGGATTTTAAGGAGTGTCAACATATTTTCACGGAAAACTTTTTTTGCTTTTGTGGCTGTTATTGCGAGGCGCGAGAGTCAAAACGTTAGTATATGTTTTCAAGCACATTGAATACGTTGGTATTCCGTCGAAGAGCTGTAGTTGCTGTATTATAGTATTCTTCCACGGGGATATGTTGTATTTAAGCGTCTGCCGTCCTATTCTCACAAAACACCTTTTTGCTACTGTTTGTTTGTATCTTCAGTAACGCTCCAAGATTTACACCTTCGGAAGCCGTTTAAAAGTTCAACACTTATCGATCAACAATCTGTGAGTCGCCATACATTGCCGGCAGCACTTGTCGAAGCTCATGGCCGATGTGACCAGCCACCGGAATTGAACAAGCTTAATCCGTATCGGTAAGTATTTTGTTATTTTTATCAACCAGGATGTAACCCTGATTAACTGGGTATAATATTATTTATCAGTGGCGGTATTGAAGCTAAAACGATACCGAACAATAGTTTAATGATTTTTACTAGCATATCTGAAATTTGTATGACTAATAAAGTGTATAACAGGCTACTTGTAGCATCCGAAACGTCTATAGTTAGACCATACATGGCGACGGTCGGTCATGCCAGGGGGGTAGAGGGCCGCGGCCAACCCAGTGGGGCAAACCCCCCATGGCCGGCCAAATTTTCCTAGGGGGTTGGTCGTGAGGACCTTTATGTTTTTTTGTTCCTAGCAGCCATATTTTTCGCCTATGAGCTCAGTTTCTGCACTAGGGGGGGTGCTGCACACCCCAACCCAGGTGGGGGTAAACCCCCTGGCTTTTCGGCCTCGGGGGGGGGGGGGGGCCGGACTTCAGGGGTTTTGTGCAGTCACCTGATTGCTATGCTTGCTTGTTTATCAACGCACAGATACTGTGGAGTTTTTCTATAGTGTAAATCTTAAGTCGTGTAAAGCCAGAGTTTTGGTGAGACTCAACAAATAGGGATCCCGGGATATGATTTATTTGCGGCGTCGACGAAGGGAGAGGGTCTAAATGGGGGTCGCAAGTAAACAAATTTTCATTTCATTCAAAAGCAGCTTCGTTAATTTGTGAAAACGTCTTGAAATAATGTTTTAAGCAATCGGCGATTGTTGCATTTTTGTTTATTTCACATGGAAATTTAGTGTTATTGGCACGGAATTTTTCGTTTTCCACCAAACAACCCACAGTCGGAGATGTATCAATGAATGTGTCGCGCGTTAGGATGCTGGAAGTCGCCTATATGGGTCGCAATCAGCACACCTTCCTTATAAATATGTAAATAAATAAAATATGTCAGTAAATATGTTTTCTTGCATACATAATTGAATCCAATGCCAATCAATCTGCAATGCAGTTCACTAATATGTCGAAGTTAACTAATTTTTATAGCTAAGTTGGTTTTGTATACATTGTCTTCTTGGATCATGTCAATTATCCTCCCTAGCGTAACTTGTCAATATTCTCTCTGCTCGAATAATCATACAACGTTTTCTCACTCTAAGGGTAAAAAACTAGATGTAAGCTTAGCCTAAACCACAAATAAACCTTACATTCTTGCCATAAGGTACTCATGTCAAGTTCCCCACCTGTTACAATGGTGAAAAACTTAACATGATCCATCTTAGGTACGTTCCAGGGCGGAGATTTTTTACACCATTTACACAACCTTACAAACAATTTGTGTATTGTTAATGTTATTGTGTAATGTTCCTTTATATAGAACATCTTCACCGCACTATATTATCATCGATTTCCCCAAGTCAAGAACTTAGGACCGTAAGCGATATATTCAGGCTGTGCCGACCTATGCAGTAGCGTTTTGCATGCTCAAAACATTAAGGGCCTGTATCTTGTGTTTTGGCCTCGCTTATAGCCTTCTTATTGTGGCAATTATTGGGCGATGATTGTAATGCCTTGATATGTTTTTAATGCTAAATTTTTTATCTCATCTGCGCTAATGTACTGCTAAATTAACCATATTGTCGCACAGTTATTAGGATATTGAATATGTGCATAGTGCAGCACGTGGGCGTAGCAGGGAATAACCGGAACCAGCAACCGGAACCGTTCATTTAAACCGAAACCTGGTCTTCGAAATTTATATATAGTAAAACAGATGATGGAAGAAATGAAGGTATAGTGGATTTAAAATGCATTAAAAATAACTTTTACATTAAACTTATAGTCACGTGTGGGAAAAAATCAAAATCCAATGTTAAGTTTTTTTATTTTACAGCGTTTGCCAGTAAGTTTAAACTTGGTATACGTATATACCTGAAGGTTAAGTACTGCTCAAAGTTTCAGTTTGTGTTAAAACTTTTCTTCCATTTCATATATCTGCCACAAAATGTTAAATTCTAAGTGATTTATTTTTCCCCTATTTTTGGGAAAAAAATCATTTGCGGGGGGAAAATCAGCCTAGTTTTATGTTTTTGCGTCCACTAAAATCTATTAAAACACAACCTAAATGCTCTTTGCGATTTTTTAACCATATTAGCAAATAACAACACGCATATTTCACTAGAGAGTCCTACGCGCCAGATGGACGACAGCATGGTTGCAAACGATTTCTTGTCAATGTGATGTAGACCAGCCGAAGCCCCAACGTGAGTCTGGGCTTTACGGTTCCACGCATTTTTGACGGGAAAAAGCAAGAAACGTCTAAGGGTCGCAAACAGTCAGTCGTATGCGCCGGTAGTTTCAGTAACGCTATTTTATATTCCATTGCTGTTTCAATAACACCAAGGCTAATATGAGTGGCGTGTCCGTCTAAAATGAGGAGAACGGGCCCGCCCTGGCCTTTATTGCGAACATAGGGCACAAAAATATCTTTGAACCATTGTTCAAACAGTTCCCCGGTTATCCAACCCTTGTCTGATGTAGCATATAGCATATCTGGGCATTCCTTTGTATCCCCTTCCGACTAACGCTGCATACGTACACCCTGAAATATTATAAATGGGTCCGTGCATGTCCCATCCGCGCAGGTCGTCGCGAGAACTGTACTCTGTAGACACGGTCTGCGAGACCCATGTCAGCAACTGTGGTTTCCAATAAGTCATAAAACCCATAAATCAAAAAAGGTCCTCAGTTGCTGTTTTCCGTTTGCGTTCTATGGGGTTAGTATTTTTCATAACCAACCGGTGTCTTTCCAAAAACGACCGAACCCACTGAGGTCCAGGCTGCTGGTCCCGAGCGTCCCATACTTTTACCCTGCGATTTTCAAGGTCCGCCTTAATCCAACGCTGCACAATCCCAGCGACATCGGAGCGCAGTGGAGGCAACCAGTTGCGGCAAAGTATCTTAAGCATTTCGGCCAAATTGTTCTCCAATGTGGGATGTAATGCGAGTGTTGATACAGAACCTGGTCCTCCCTCGATGACGACACCTGGATTCTCCCGTTCCGCTCTGACGATCTCCATCTCGGCGCGAAGTTTCGTCTGTGATATGCCTAGCGCACGAGCTTCAAAACGTTGTCCTTTGCCGTCATTATCAAGGCATCGTACTGCGGCTGCTCGCAAAGCGTCCGGCTTACATTTAGCATCTTTACGTTGATACTTCGAGTGAGAAACCATGTCAGTTTGTGCATACAATTATTCAACTATCGTTGAAAAACGTGGAAATAAAATGTAGAGTGGATAGCTACATTAATTCTATCATTTATGAGTTGTCAAATCCATTCACAAAGGTATTACCAAAAAATGTCACTTGGCCCCTTGATTTTTTTCCCAAAAAATTAGGCCAAAACTGCGGCCAAAAAAATCAGTTGCGCTGTCGCGTAATTGGTTGCAGGACTAAAACAAAGTTGTGAGTATCAACTACGATTTACTATGGTGCCATATGCACATAATAATGAGAATCGCTCTCAGGCTCCATGCGTTGTGATCTTAACAAAAAATTTGTTTCGTTAATTTTTTCAGGTTTTTTGAGAGACTAACTTTATTGTGGTTTCTTACTACAATGGCAGAGAGCAATCAAAGCCTAACTATAACATATGGAGGGACAAACGGTCAACCTAACTTATGACAGTGTTCGAGATCTAGTGCCGCCTTCATCTCGACTTGGGTGGCACTGATTTTTTTTCCACTATTCTTGCTTGATTTTTTCCCGCACCCGACTATAATGTATTACGATGGTATTATTGCCTTTCTCAAACTTTAAAGAGACTGAGGAAGCTAATAATGTTTATCGATCAAATATATCGGTTTTTGGACATTCAGAGCAAAAAATGTCTTCCACTATACACCATTGCGTATACTGCGTAACATCGAATGTGCTTACAAAGCTTGGAGCGGAGAATACACACTTTCGCTCTGTCTCCAGTCGCCACCTCCCTTTACTACACATACGTTTGTTGCATGTTCTTCTGTAGGAAACTTAAAATTATTGGTTTATATGATTCTAAGAGAAAATAATAGATAAAAGGTAATTTTCTGATCAGTGGTCAGAGACACTGTTTAGGCTAGCGTTGGACAAACAGTGCCGTCTGTTAGATCATAATGATGATAACTTTCTAATCAGAATGCTGTAAATGAGACACACTGTGATGCTGCTCGCACAGTTTCAATAAAAACAGTGCATTGCCAAGAAAGTTTCTAGCTGCGTTGCAGATAACGTTAGTTTACTTCAATTTAGACTGATTTACCAAGTTTACAAGCGCACTGGCGGGTGCGTGACGCAATTTATGTTAGGCAAGCATACCCTAAGAACTTCTGCGTAAGCCATACTCTGTTACTGAGTTGGACCGGTTTAATTCAAACGTATCCCACAGACTTCTGGATGTGTAAAATAGCTGCTTCAGGCATCAACCTGGCTTTGATTTAACAAACTCCTGCAGGTTATTATGAAAAATTCCTGCTCAAATTATGTGCCCTACTTACGTTTACTAATTGGTTAGTTAATCATTTCTTTTGCTTGGTTGTATTGGAGCTTGATCATTGTATAATATATATTACATATGTTTGGATTACAGGATGAAGGAAAACCGTGGAAAATTTCAAACAAAATTTTTAAACCGGAATTCCGGTTCCGGTATGGTTTTTGCCCTTTGCCGGAACCGCAACCGGGACACGATTTTCGCCGGAACCGGAATTCCGGTTACTCCCTGGGGCGTAGCTAGAAAAAAATTTCGGGGGGGGGGGTAGGGTCTGACTCAGGCCGAGATCCTTTGTCGCTTCGTTACTCACGGTCGGTGTGTTTTTGCCCCACAGGCTTGAATTTTAGATATTTAAAGTGAAAAAAGCAATTTCCAGGTTACTCGACAGGAAAAGTGCAGTCCAGCAGAGAAAATTTGTTTAATTTTTACTAAGGGGGACCAATGGTAATTTTTAAGGTCAAAAAATTTTGGGGGAATTCCCCGTGGCTACGCCCTTGATGCAGCACCTAGCATAAAATAGCATCAACTACAAATGGTTTAAATGGCATATTGCAGAATAATTTTGTTTCGCTAGAACATTATCGTAATAATTTTTAACATTCTAAATTTTCCGATTTTAACAGTACGAGCGAAAGCACCTTCGTGTTGTTAATACTCAGCAAAGTATATAAATTAGAATTCGATCGTTCTAGAAATTTTCTGTCAAAATCTATTTACATCTAAGAAATTTTTATCTATTTGAAAAGAATTTTCGATGTTTAAAATCTTAGGTTATACAAATATTTGCAATTCGGATTGTGTCTAATTTTTGTAGCCTTAGGATTTATAATTATTCAAATATTGATTTATTTTGTATTTTATGATCGTTTACACAAAAAAACAACAGACTGTCTAAAACAGCAGCAAGCTCGAAGAAAACGCAGATTATTTTTGGCCTAAGCCCAGGAAAATAATATGTGCTATGGCGACGAGCACAGGCAATATACGTATGTTATGAAATTAATATCGTTAGAAAAAGATTACAATGTTAAAAAATTATTAAGAGATTGAACCTACTGTGGTGGTTAAAATGATAATCGATTATGTAATTTCTGTCGACTACATTTTCATGTAATTAATATAGCTGTATTTGTCTGGTTGTTTCAGCGATGCCGATAGTAAAAGTGCGTTAAAGTTTTACACTGATCCAGATTATTTCTTCGAATTGTGGCGTCAGGAAATGCTCAAAGATGCGTATCACACCGGTGGCAAAAAGGTATATATGATTTTTTCTCAGTTTGCTGAAAATAAAGATGTGTACGTCAAGGCTCCGTATCAAACAACGAATGAGTTGAGTTTAAACTCGCTGGCTAAGTTGTCAATGAGGAATCAGACGAATTGGGATAAAAATTCCCACACACCACTGTGTTCTGCGGTGTCTTGCAGTTTCCCCAATGTCCATTCTTATAGACGGAGAATTGGAGGTTTTGTTGAATAGCAAACTTATCGGCAGCAGCTTGGCTGCTCCCTCAACTATCGTTGATATGTACGTAATGTCGTTGTCATATATGAGCTTTCTGATTTTGAATCTGATTTCATATTGATCTCTTAAATTTCTATTTCTGTCGTCGTTTTTAGTGCTTTGAGCGGATAGACCAAAAAGTTGTAGAAGTCGATGGCATCATGCGAGAATGTTTTTACTACACGTTCTAACATGAGGTGTTACACTGTGAAATTTTTGAATACTGGGTTGTACAGTCACGGACAAAAGTATGCGCGCAAAACATGACGTAAACTGATTTATTTTTGTTGCATCCGCATGCGTCCAGACGAAATCGTGTGCGATGTATGCAAATCAAAAACTGATAGGCATAAGATGACAGTTTTCACTGCAAATTCAAAATCGTAAAATCTGTTACAACACAAGCTGTACTTTTTGGTACTTGTTTCTGATTTTGCCAATTTTCTTTTATCGAAAAACCGATGAAATTTTCGCTTTTGTTTCGTAACAATGGTTTGCGATTCGCTATAGGCTATTAGAAAATAGGCTAGTCGATGGGTGCAAGTTAAGTTTACTCGTGCATAACCAGAGTGCCGATTTTGGGGAAATCGTATTCCGGTTATGGTTCCTGCAAAAGGCAAACACTTTGCCGAAACCATAGTTCTGGTTTAAAAATTTGCAATTTTCTACACTTTTGTATTAATTTTCCGAACAGAATGCTATATATAAATGAAACAAGCTTTGATACTGTTCATAATTATACACAGTTAATTACCAAGAACTTAGTTCCTGGCTACATTGCGGGTATAATACTTTACTTCAGTGTATCCTGATTTACAAATTTTACAAGGAACCTATCTGGTGCTTGAGGCAAATTACGTTATCAAGCTACTAGCATTTTAAAATAGTCAGAGTTGTTTGTGGTGTGGTATAATGTTCAAGCTTAAATTTTTGGTCTAAGTACCTACTTCTAAACGATTCGTATTCTGCTCTACACATCAAGTTAAATGTGTTCAATTTGAACGTACATCGAAGATGTTTGATTGTGTAAGATAGCTGCTGGCTTCGTTTTGTTAACATAAGCTGAAGCTGAATAATTCCTAAGAGTCAAGATGAAATCATACTGAAATTACTTGTCCTACTTATGTTTTACAGAGCAAGTTGCTGAGTTAGTGTTTTCTTTTATTAGGTTGTGTTAGAACCTTATAACTGCGAATATATATAATGTATGTTTGGACTACATTTGAACCAAAAATGTGAAATTTAAACCTGAATTTCGGTTCTTGTGTGGTTTTTACATTTTGCCGGAACCGGAATTCCACTTATTCCCTGGAAATTAACTGTCCAAGATCTTCTATCAGTTGATAGGCTTTATTTGTTTCAAAGGTTATCGACCTTCATCTGAAGTCTTTGGTTTTCCTAGAACCCTACTTAAACTTGTTGTTTCACCGAAAAATCTCCCTTTAGAATGTATATTCTTAACCTAATTTCATCTTTACTTTCAAGAATTATGGCGAAATGTGTTAGAAAATGCTTCCGTGTTTTTCGCTTTAGGTGAATAGGCCTCGAGTGCCTGGTGAACGAAAACGACACAAACAGCCTCGCCAGCCAGGTGATCATCGCAAGAAGTATGTCGAACATGCACTTAAAACCGGAGAACACATCCAGTACGTTCCACCTGAGTATCAGTCGAGTCAGCAGTTAATGGAACTCCATCAGTACCAACAAAATGGACCCAGCCCCGGACAGCAGCAGCCGCCTCCTGGTATGGTCTACAGACCAGAAAGCCTCGCCGTGGGTTCCTACGGAGGCAGCTATAATCAGCAACAGGGTCAGATTGTTAGTTATCAGGGCTACGAGAATTCGCAATATAGTGCGCAGATGCAGCAGCAACAACAACACGTAGCATATCATGCGGAATATAACGCGACACTTAGGCAACAGCAGCAACAACAAGCTGTCGTTTTGATGGCAAACGGTAGTGCTTCAGTTGCACCAACTAATGTAATGCCAAAATTTCCACAACAGCCGTTACCGGCTTCATATTTGTCCCATTATGGCGCTGCCGGTTATGCGCTGAATACTATTAATAGTAACGCAGTGAACTACGATTATCAACAACAGCGACAGTACGATATGCGACAACAGCAGTATCATCAACAGCACCAGCCGCAGCAATATTTAGCATCATCGCCGCAATCCGGTGGAAGTAGCTTACGAGATAGTCCTAGTCGCGCACCGAGGCCAAGTCAGCCGCCACCGGCACCGCCACCTGGTGAGTCGGGCCACACTAACTATCTGCAGCACCAGCAGTCACAACAACAACGATCTGTTAATAATATAGGGGATTATAGTAATCAAAATGGCGGAATTGACAGAAAAGACGGAGGCGGAACGGATGATATTATGAGTGCTAGATTTGATGCGTTGCGTATACAACAGCATCATGGTCTTCCACAACAGCAACAGCTGCACCAAACTTCGCTTCGTAATCAAGAACGCCATAAACAGCAGCAGCAGCAACAACAGCTGCCACATCATCATCAGCAGCAACGATCCATGTCGCCAGACTTGCCGCCACCGCCACCACCGCTGCAGTTTGATTCGGTGCTCGGTGCTGCAACGTCGGTGGGCGGAAGCGGCAGTCAACAACAACTTGTATCACATGGCTCAGCTGTGAACGGGCCGTTAAATCCCAATATTGCTGCAACGACGGCTACACCAATGATGTCACCTGACTATTTTCATCAAGCGTCACCAAGTCCACCGCCGCCTCCGCCACCACCGCCTCACAACCAACAACAAGCACAGCAGCTGCTTTCAAATTCCGCGACGGTGTCTGTACCTTCGTCCACGGCTCCACCGCCGCCGCCTCCCCCACCGCCACCTCCGTCTGGCGGCGCCAACTATAAGTCTACTCCGGTTAAAGCTGTTGCTAACGGCGGATTGCCGAATGGTGGAGGGGGAAATCATGCTGCTGGATCGTCTTTTGGTGGTGTTATCGATGGCCTTCCTGCTATTGATGGTACCTCGAGCTCAGGTGGTTCTAATAACGCTGTGGGGGCTGCCTCGAAGAAAGCCACGTCACCGTCTGCAGCTACACCTGATCCAAGATCTGATTTGCTCAAAGCAATACGCGATGGTAAGCATACTGTGTTAAACAATGACCTGCAACAAAATCTAACCAGAGTCGCGATTTTGGTTAATCTAAACTTCGGACATAGTTTTGGAGGCTATTCTAGCTTTCTGCAAACAAATAAATTGTAAAATGTAAAAAAAATTACTTTTTTACGGCTGTTTGGGATTTTTAGCTTCGTCTTGATTCCAAACGTAGCCATTGTAGGTTTGTGGTATGGAGCAAGTCAAAGATGTTTGCATAGTGATACCAATAATATATCAGCGAGTGAAGCTTGCGAAGTTAGCCCTGTAAGGAAAATTTACTTTTTGCATGTCGGTGTCACTCTTAACTTATTTTCGGACATATGGATTTCTTCAAAATTTTTGTGCACTTTATTTGAACGGTAAGAGCTCCGCCCCACATTCAGGTCAAAATGACAAAATCTGGCGTTTGAGGGTTCTTTGCCAAACGTAGCCATGCGGGTAATTGTGTTTTGCAGGCCATATGTTGCGACAGAGGTATCACATCGAGCAGACCTAATCAACTCATCAAGATCTACAACCTTGTTGAACAGCACTTTATTGGCAACTGTGGACCCAAACATAGTGTGTTGACGTCTTACCAGCAATATCGATTTATAATGTTTCGGCATATTATTAAAACGGAGCTAGCGGCGCTTCCACTGAGGGTGATGTGGGATTCGTTAAATTTCTTTGTGTCATTCATAACTCATTTCCGGACGGATGGATTTCGACAAAATTTTTTGTCCGATGGCAAAAGTGATGACGATGTGCCCTTTAGTTGAAAGCGAACAGCTCCAAACCCATCTTCCCGGTCAAAATAGCAAAAAAACAGGTTTTTTGCCACTTCTGACCACATCTTTGTAACATGTTTCGCAGCCCATGTCTCGCTGTACAGGCTTCACGTCGGGTGAACACCATCAGAATCAACTCATCGAGACCTCCAATAGAGGTGAAAAGGGGACGGATTTTCGGTCTCATGATCGGCTCTTTTTGAACCATGCCAGGGTCGGGTCGTTCTCGCAAACAGGTTCTGGCTCGGCTCACCTGTTCACGAACCATGTCCGGCTCGGCTCAGGTTGGCTGTCGCCACGAAAAGCCAAATTCGCCTCTGTTCTTGGTTTCTAATAATAGTAGATTGGGGGTAGGTTAAAGTTTCAGTCAATATTTGTGTCAACTGTGGGCGTTTTATTCGGGGTGGAGAAGCAACAAGGTTGCTAGGGGGCATTAAGCCACTGTGAATGGAAAATTTTGAGAAGGGGGCATGATCCGGCGAAACCGAAACATGCCAGAGCGACGCACCCCCATTTGGACAATCCAGTGTAGTAAAATACATATTGTTTTAAACGCTAGGTATTCAACTCAAGTTCGACGAGAAGCAGTGCGAATCGAAGAGCCAGCGACGCGTGCTTGTGTCGACAAGGCATCAAGAATGGTCTTTAGGATTTGCTACGCTGCATGCGATGGTTATGTTTATCTAGAAACCAGCACAAATTCTCGATGCGTTATCAGTTGTTTTTAATGAGCTAAGGGTTTTAAATTTTTCAGTATATAAGTTCAGGGTTCAGAGGATTTATTGTGATTTGTACATCAAACACAGCCTGTTACAGGTGATTACACAAATTGATAATTAAAAAATTAAACCATGCTCGCTCAGTTTCACTTGCGCATGCGAGATAGTAGTTGCTAGTTTGCGACTTCAAACGAATGTGTTTAATGTTATAAATGTTAAAATACGCTTTCATTTGTTTGGCTATGTATTACGTGCAGGGCTGCACGAATGGTATATTTATGTACGGTACTCGTCAGAAATAAATGTCAACTTTCGAACGAAGTGAACAACACACAGAAATCGAACAAATGTTTATATTCTCGAACAACTCTGGAACACTTTTAGAACAAACCTTGAACAGCTTTCGAGCAAATAAAAACCGCACCAAGATTTCGAGCACATCTTGAACATAATTCGAACAAAATTTTGAATTTATGGAATGAACAGCGCTCATTTCTCGCGAGTGCTGTAGGTTTTTCGGTTATGTATATGAATTTGTGAGAGATTAATTGGGCTTAGAGCCACTTTCCAAAATGCACTTATTCTTCATTCGTTTGTTTATGTATTGGATCCAGCGAATCAAGAGTGGCCTATAACAGTAGCTTAAGATGGTGAATTCTGAGTTTGAGTAATATGTAATGTAGAAAAACGTATATAGCTGTATTGAGTAGCAACATAAAAAAATCAGCTGAAAATCAGCCATATTGCTTGGATAGTTGAGGAGATACACCTGCTTATTACGTATTTGGGATCTTACAGTGTGCAACTACACAGAGGTTGTATTGATCTACATAATGAGACTAGTAAAACCGATACAGATCGATCGGTTGCGGATATATATTTCCGCTTTCGTGCGTTATGGGTCTCATGGCCCCATCAAAAAATTCCTTTTGACCCAACCGTATGTCATAAATAACGACAACAACAGTACATAATTTGTGGCCACATATTTTTGGTTAAAATTTCGGTCCATATTTGTGTAAGCTGTGATGTTTTAACAGTAGTTGGAAGCAAAAGGGTTGCTATTGGGCATTGAGTCACTGGAAACTCAAAATTTTTTGAAGAGGGAGGGTGAACTGGTGAAACCGCAAAATGTCATGGTCTTGCCACATTCGCCCACTTGGAGAGCTCAGTGTAGTAAAATGTATACATTGTTTTAAATTTAGGTATTCAACTCAAAAAGACAGAAGCTCGACAAGAAGCGGCAAGAATCGAAGAGTCAGCGACGCGTGGTCACGACGTTGCAGCGATATTGATGCAACGATTTAAGGCGACAAAAATGTCGTCTGAATCCGAGGATGGGTCGGACGATAACGATGGTGAATTTCAGGATTCGGACTGGAGTGAATGAATCCAAAAATGAAGGTGTACTTTGGTTGAATTATTAATAATTTTGGTTGGTTGGCTTAATTAAGAATAAATAATTCCGGTGCTGTAATAGTAGATATATTTTTTCTCGAGCACTGCTAATAATGCCTTGAAGCTTTCAGTAGTTTCCAGCGCATTTGTATTAATTTATCACCACGCAGTAGTTGGCGTCGTCGACTTTTATCCAAAAAGTCCTGATATGTGGTTATTATTGTTAGTGCCGGATGTCAATTGTCCTGCGGATGTGAATGTGGATTTTACCAACGCGTTTTGCCGTGATTGCGTAAAGCACCATGATAGAAGTTTGATTTTGTGGTACCTACTACGACAAAGGTGTTTTGAGATTATTGTTATAGGATCTGCATTAACAGAACATTTACAACAGCGGTCATCGTCAACGACAAATGCATAGTTGTATCAAAGTATGCCTTGCCTTGCCAATAATGACGTGTTGCATCGACGGCTGGCTTTGGTTATGTTGAAGTTGTTGAAATGCCCATTTTAATATAGCTATTGAAACCCTCTTCATGGCTACATTTTGTACCAACCGGTTTCTTTACGGCATACTTTTTGTGGGTTTTGTATTTCAGTTGTTGGATATTTTTGCTACGTCACCGCATTCTTTTGGGACTAATATATAATTTTTATAGACGAAAGTTTACAATAAAGGATGTGTGCAATTCTGCATTATTACTGTTATTAAGGTGCCTAACATGTGTGACTTGCCTAGGCCATACTACTACTGCTAATCCCTTGGTTTGGATTCGTTTACCTCTGCTGAATGTTTGTTTCTGCAATTGGGGAATACTGCGGTCACCGTGTATATATATTATGCTGCAGGCAATCGGTGGACCTTGCCGAATGTTGTAGAAAAATATTTTCTTTGGTGCAATTTTATTGTTCTATATGGATTTTACTGACAGTCGTAAATGGAAGGATTTCTGATAAGAACGTGGGAGATCGATAATGGTTCGTTCTGCTAAAGTATCATGTGAAGTAGGTGGCTGTGCGGAATAATTATTTTTGTTGCAAGAGCCCAAATATTGCTCTATTTATTATTTAATTTGTATAATAATTGTGAAACATTTAAAATGCATATGTTTTTCATGGCTGTGTTTTTGTGTTTAAAATAGCGGTTACTATTTATTGTTGTGTTGGTGTTTATTTTGTAAATGACGCCCCCCCCACCCTTCTGAGTATAGACATACTGCACAAAACTAAAATATGCGGAATAAGATGAAAAATATGTGTTTAGATAGTAGTCGAAAAAATTTCAGTAAAATCTGCCCCCTATAGGAAAAATTCTGCAAGACTGCCCCCGCCCTCTGTCAGATATTTCTGGATCCGCCACTGGTAACGAATAAAAGTGTTTGTGTGTTTCAAGTCAGAATTGGTGCACAAAAAGTTTCTTCGATGCGTTTTAAAAATATTGGCTTGTAGAATATACATGTCATTGGCTTTCGTATTACTATAAAGATTCAGTTCAATACGCGCTGGGATTAAGCGTGAGTTGTGCCATGCTACAATCATCTTGTGTATCAACATGTGAATCGCTATAATGTCCGGCGCCCATTCTGCTACAAAATTGGAATACTCAGCAAAGGTCCAAATTTGGCAGCAGGCGGCATATCATAACCAATGCATAACCATGACCGTAGGATTTCTCGTTTATTTGGAGTTTCGAGGTTAGAATATGGTTGCTTCAGTTCTAAAACTGTTTTGGCTTACATGTATCAGGAATGCAAAACTAATAAACTATGAATATATATAAAAAGTAAAGTAACCAACCGTATTTATAACTGGAGGCACGCCGAAGCCTCCACTTTCTTTAGTTATCATCACGAGGTTCTGGGTGAGTGCCACATTTATCTCAGCACGATGCAGTATGAACTCGCAGGGCCGATCACTGCAAGCCTAAGCCTCCGCTTTCTTTAGCTATCACCACGATGGTTTGGGTGGGTGCCACGCTCATCTCAGACCTATGCAATATCAACTCGCTGGGCCGATCACTGCAAGCGGAAGCCTCCGCTTTCTTCATCTATCACCACGGGGGTCCGGAGCTTCCACGTTTATCGCAGACATATGCAATATGAACTCGCTGGGCGATCACTGCAAGCCGAAACCTTCGCTTTCTTTAGCTATCATCACGAGGGTCTGTATGGGTTCTATATTTATCTCAGAACGATTCAATATGAACTCGCTCGGCCGATCACTGCAAGCCTAAGCCTCCGCTTTCTTTAGCTATCATCACATAGGTCCGGGCGGGTTCCAGATTCATCTCAGACCTATGCATTATGTATGAACTTGCTGGCCGATCACTGCAAGCCAAAGCCTCCGCTTTCTTTAGCTATCATCACGTAGGTCTGGGCGGGTTCCAGATTCGTCTCATACCTATGCAGTATGTATGAACTTGCTGGCCGATCACTGCAAGCCAAAGCCTTCGCTGTCTTTTGCTATCATCATGAGGGTCTGTATGGTTTCTACATTTACCTCTGGACGATCCAATATGAACTCACTGGGCCGATCACTGCAAACCGAAGCCTCCGATTTGTTTAGCTATCACCATGAGGGTCTGGATGGGTTCTACATTTGTCTCAGACCTATGCAATATGGACTCTCTGGGCCAATGACTATAAGCCGAAGCCTCCGTTTACTATAGCTATCACCACGAGGGTCTGGAGGGGTTCTACATTTATCTCACAACGATGCAATGTGAACTCGCTGAGCCGATCACTGCAAGCCGAAGCCTCCGCTTTGTTTAGCTATCACCATGAGGGTCTGGATGGGTTCTATATTTGTCTCAGACCTATGCAATATGGACTCTCTGGGCCAATGACTATAAGGTGAAGCCTCCGCTTTGTTGAGCTATCACCACGAGGGCTGCATGGGTTCTCTCAGAACGATACAATATGATGAACTCGCTGGGCCGATCACTTCACTCTATATGTCATGTGCTATAAATACTGAGCACCGAATGTGGAAGACTTTGGTATATACCATTTTTAAATTCTTATTTATGAAATCGGGTTTGAAACTGCTATATACTTCCCGCATTATATACGAGTGGACGCATATATATTGTAATATATATATATAATATGGCTATAATAATATCGGAATGTATACGTACATTGATATGTATTGTTCGTATATATACATTGTATATAGCGTTATATAGAATATATAGAAATACTGTAGAAGGTGCTTATAGTGAAAATACTATTATACAGTGGAATGTTCGTTTTGTACGGGGTCAATTACATGAATTAAAATAAAGGTGTATAAAGCAAAATATATCTTAACCAAGAGTGAAATTTTTTGATTTGTCCCATCCCAAGCTACTTTACCACGCTCGCACTCTATGGAGTTCCGCAGGGAATAACCGGAACCAGCAACCGGAACCGTCCATTTAAACCGGATCCGGAACCGGAACCTGGTCTTCGAAATTTATATATAGTAAAACATATGATGGAAGAAATGAAGGTTTAGGGATTTAAAATGCATTAAAAATTACTTTTACATTAAACTTCATGTATTGCGATGGTATTATTGCCTTTCTGAAACTTTAAAGAGACTGAGGAAGCTAATAATGTTTATTTATCGATCAAATATGTCGGTTTTTGGACATTCAGAGCAAAACATGTCTTCCACTATACACCATTGAGTATACTGCGTCAAATCGAATGTGCTTACAAAGCTTGAAGCGTAGAATACACACTTTCGCTCTGTCTGCAGTCGCCTCCTTTTACTACACATACGTTTGTTGCATGTTCTTCTCTAAGAAACTTAAAATTATTGGTTTATATGGTTCTAAGAGAAAATAATAGATAGAAGGTAATTTTCTGATCAGTGGTCAGAGATACTGTTTAGGCTAGCGTTGGACAAACAGTGTCCGTCAGTTAGATCATATTGAGCATAACTTTCTAATCAGAATGCTGTAAATGAGACAAACTGTGGTGCTGCTATAAATACAGTTCATTGCCAAGAAAGCAGTTTCTAGCTGCGTTGCAGATAACGTTAGTTTACTTCAATTTAGACTGATTTACCAAGTTTACAAGCGCACTGGCGGGTGCTTGACGCAATTTATATTAGCCAAGCATACCCTAAGTACTTCTGCGTAAGCCATACTCTGTTACCGAGTTGGACCGGTTTAATTCAAACGTATCCCACAGACTTCTGGATGTGTAAAATAGCTGCTACAAGCATCGACCTGGCTTTGATTTAACAAACTCCTGCAGGTTATTATGAAAAATTCCTGCTCAAATTATGAAAAATGAAAAAATCAAATTATGTGCCCTACTTTCTTTTGCTTGGTTGTATTGGAGCTTGATCATTGTATAATATATTACATATGTTTGGCTTACAGGATGAAGCAAAAAAAGTGGAAAATTTCAAACAAAATTTTTAAACCGGAATTCCGGTTCCGGTATGGTTTTTGCTCTTTGCCGGAACCGGAACCGGAACATGATTTTCGCCGGAACCGGAACCGGAATTCCGGTTACTCCCTGGAGTTCCGGTTCGGTATCCCATAGAGGGGCCGCAAATTCAATTCCGACATTATATTAAACGGCTTAAAAGAATCGGGGTCGGCAATAGCGGTCGCTTCAAACCCTTGTGAATTCTATTCCGGAAGCCGACGGATATATATAGATATGCTGAATGAGAGTAAATGACCTGGTTAATGGATTTCTCAGTTTCGATACGGTAGGTATTAGTAACGTAATAATTAAGTTTAAGACGGTGTTTGGTTTGATTGGGCGCAGCAGTCGCCTTCAGCTGCTGTCTTTGTGGTTCGAGACCACAATGATCCGTGCATATAATTGTCTCTATATATGCTGGATATTGTGTTGGTGATACATTTGTATGGGTGAGTTTCGGCTTTTATTGATGCTATTTTCACACATGGAGCATAATATAATTGATATGTAATACATATATATATGGATATATACATAAATATACATGTTTTACATAGAATGTCTTTCGCTCCGGGTACCTATATTATGTGTGTGGTACCGACAAAATAAGCTACCTATATATGTTTATCTGGGAGTATAGTTGGATTTAGTTCTTTTAGTTTACGACTAAATTATATTATAGCGTGAGTATATATGTGTGCAGTCTGTGTACTGTGTAAAATAGCGTGAAAGCCGGAAGACTTAGAAACAACCAGCGGAAAGGAAAGGATATTAACTTCTGCAGCGAACCGAATATATTGACTGGTGCTCGCTACTTGTAGATAGAGATGGTGTCAACGCTGAACGACTATAATCATTTAGCATTAGTTGTATATATATTAGATCTTGGACAGTGTTGTTGGTAGATACAATAGATAGATAGATAGATGTACACAGTTGAAAGATAGCGCCGCTGAACGGAAGCTATATTATTGGTACCGCGAGTGCGGGAGAAGCTAATCGATATTCGGAGAACCCCACAAAAACAAAAGTAGTTGGTGTGGACTGTACTAATCAACCAACCAACCATTGTATATATACACAGAGAGAGTGGTTTCGTTTCTTTTTGCCGAAAACTGTCTCCCGCGAAATAGTCTATTTTCGTTTAGTGACTAACAATGGTTGCCTAGCGACCACTAAGTCTGGTGAAGGAACTACCGTTTGTATATTGACCGACACACAGGCGAATTCCGCAAGAACTGTTTCAGCTGTGTCAACGTCGTGTCGTCTTCACAACTCATAACCTCTTGGTTTGGCTGGCTGAAAACTCGCTGGTTGCCTTTCATATACATACTGCGACTATTGCAAAAATGAATCTAGCGCAATTTTGTCCGTTGGCATTGCTACAGGTGAGAGCCTAATCTAAGGTCTACTTTGCAGCGATCGAGATAATCTTTGTGGCTACCACCTAAAATCGTGACGAGCAAAGCCGAACTTCAAGCTTGAGAGTTTAGGCGCCAAACTAGCTTAAGTTTTCAAAAGGGATCGGCTTATTAGGATTGATTTATCATAAACACTAATCTTGACCTTGCTTTGTACGCGGTCTCATTTTTTATATTGCATAGTATATACGCTGTTGTGGTCAACATTAGAGGTGAGAACGGTGCGAAGTATTTCGATCCGGCTCGACTCGTTCGGAATCGAGGGCAACTCAGCGCTTTCATGAACTGTATCCTGTCACTGTAATATTAGGCTGATTTGGCCCATGGTTTGAGGTCAAAAATTTTAATTTCTAACCTGAATCGGCTCAACTTCTCCCACATCAATCAATACCAATGTATTGTTGGGGTACGTAGGAAAAATTAGCTTAGCGTAAACGTATTAGTTCGATGTAATAGCGATGTTTACATTTCATCCAGTGAACAAGAAATCGGGGTGCATCATGTCGCACTGGTGGTCAATAAGTCAGGGTGCAGCAAATCCTGTTGGGTTATTGTAGAAGTCACGATGCAACAAGTCGTGTTGATAGGCTAGAAAGCAGATGCAGCACGTCGTGCTGGTGGGCAAGAAATCAGGGTCAGCAAGTCGTGTTGGCGGGCAACAAAGCAGGGTGCAGCAAGCCGTGTTGGTGGGCAAAAGCAGGGTGCAGCAAGACGTCAGTGTGCAGCAAATCGGGCTGGTGGGCGAGAAGTCAGGGTGCAGCAAATCGGGCTGGTGGGCGAGAAACCAGGGTGCAGCAAATCGGGCTGGTGGGCGAGAAATCAGGGTGCAGCAACTCATATTGGTGGCTATATATATTAATATGTATTCTCTTACAATAACAGAGCGACTAATTAAAGCATAAAATTGCACCTTGTTTCTGATTTACAACGTATTATTCGATTTTGTATTTGTCAGTGAAACATATTGCATTTAATTAAATGCAAAATTAACGCTGAAGTGATCGATTTGTGTAAACAGGATCTGTCCGGTCTGTTTCAAACAACGACCAGCCGGTCCGAGTGCTCCCAACATCTTGGACTGGCTCGTTTGAAATCTGGTGCAGGACGTGGAACAGGCCTAGCTTCGGGTCAAAATTGTTGTCTGTATTACATAAACTGTAAAACAGCCTGCTAACCAAAAAAAGCGGGGGCATTCATCGTTGTTCTTGTCTTTAAAGATTATAATCATTGTAATGGGCGCCAAATCCAGGAGGAACGAGGTATATGTACCTCACCATTTCTTAAAGTGGAAGTGATATAAAAATGCCAAACACTTGTAAACATTACCAACCTACCACAAGCACCCACTTTATCTCACTTGATTTAATACAGCCGCACTATTATATTTTTGGATTTGAGCCACTGGTGATGGGAATTTGCAAAGCAATTTTTTCTTGCTGTATTGCAATTCCGCGCACGACGTGACCTTTATCCAGTTAACGAGCGCCTATAACTTTGACTGTTTTGTCTGGAAGTAAAAAAATAGATAAAAACATGGTTCTGCAGCAACGATATATATATTTATTTGAAAATTAGATAATAATGTTGCAGTAGTGGGTTAAGTTTTTGATTTATGATTGGTTTTAGCAATCTCTTGGGGAATATAAAAAATGCTAGTTTACAAATATATACTACCTGCTAGCTGTTATGTTGCAATGCAATAATTTTACTTACGTACGTATATTTGAGTCTGCGCTGCTTTTGCTTATATAAACACTTTCGGCAGACACGAGCAAGTTTAATATGTTTGTTTCAGCTACTTCTGTGCTAAAATAGAACTAAATAGAATATATATTTTACATTTGGCGAAGTAATTATATATAGTAATATTGTTAGCGACGAAATATATATACGTTTTGTGTGACAATTTGGTGGGAGCATAAAATGGCATATATATGTATAGCAGTAATATTGTAACAGATGGCAAAGTAGTATGGGACTAGCCGTATAAATTTGTTTTGTCCCAAATAGAGCTCCGTTGCGTGAGCAACGTATATACATGATTTTGTTTGAGATGTTTCTGTGATCAAGTGGCGGCTTGAACTGAATATTAGGGGCCAAAAACGACTCAATTTTTAATATTCAGATTTCACGAGTATTCCAAATCTGCAATTCGTTTTAGCCTAGCTCCAGCCGTTTTCATGTTATGCCCACTTAAAGTTTTATATTCGCACTGTCTATATCATTTACTAGTGACTCTCAAAGCAGGAGGAACGGATCCAGTGTGTCTTCTCTGCGCATATTGACTATTGAGTCATTCTGAACACTGGTACATCGGCAAAACTGCAACGGCATCGCTACGATCATTTTTATTATATATATATTAAAACCGAACTCTCTACGTATTTCATTGTCCAATAAGCAAAAAGGCCATAGACCCATAGACAGATTCTATTGTCATACTTTTAGGCATTTATTTATGTATATACGTAACTTTTGTTATCAAGTACTGAGTTTGCTGTTGAAAAGGGCCAGTTAAGTTTTTGTGCTCCATCGTATATCTAATGATCTGTGTATCTCTCATGAGTTAACTTCGAAAACAGCTTATTTTTATGCTTTCAGTAGTTGTAACTAAGCGGTCATAGTAATCGAGTATAATCGGTGGATGAATCCACCTGTTGTCATAATTCTGTATTGCTGTGTCCGAAACAAGTTTTTTGACGACTATATATAATGATAAAATATATTGGATCATGTTAAGTTTTCTCTCTAAAGTTACATGTCATGCCCCTCCTCGAAGAAATATATAACGTTTTATCTCCCTAAGTCTAAGCTTAAGCTAAGCCTAATCTCACAGTTGCACTTCAAATGTTTGTTCTATGTGTTCATGTCAAGTTCTCCCCTCAGTTATAGAAGCGGAACTTGAGATGATCCAATATATATTATCGGTAAGTCGAATTCTATTTATTGTAAGTTGGTTTGTGGCCACGACATTATTTTAAAATTGATAAATGTATAATGTGGCTGCACATATGTAGAGCGATGGCAACGTTTCTAAGCAAAAATTGTGGACCGAAATCTACATTGTGAGCAATCGGAATAGGTCTAAAAACAGCAAATGATACTTTGTTGAAGAGTATCCCGCGAAATGCAGGAGGGGTCAAAAGGCCCTAGGCAAGAAACACAGGAAACAAATTTGTCTGCTCACCAAATGGAGGTGGGGACAGCGGTAAACCCACCGTGAGAAGCTGGGTGTGTTTGATCTGGTGAGTGTTATGCTCTTCAATAAAGCAGCATCGCCTAGTGATTCTAATAAAAGTCAGTACATAATACGAAAAACTATACGTGTTTATATAGTTACTAAGTATGCAGTACAAAGGCTAATCAATGCGTATCTAATTAGTGACGCGCATGAATGGATTAACGAGATTCCTACTGTCCCTATCTACTATCTAGCGGAACCACAGCGGTGGGAACGGGCACCGCGAAGTTGGCGGGGAAAGAAGACCCTGTTGAGCTTGACTCTAGCTTTGCAAACCCGAATACTAGCAAACTACCAATGTTTTTCTGGTTGTTTTGTAGTTATCGGCGACGATCGACTTTAGTAAGACCTGACGCGAGATTCGAGCCCTTTTAATTCGATGCTGAATCGGGTCGTTAGCTAGCTTGTGATCCCCAACCAGCCGGGCACAAAATGTAACACACTAACCCACTAAAAATTTTGAGTAATATTGACGATGCCATTCAATCATGCTGTTATAAAAGAAACATTGTAGGATTCAAATCGATTTCAGAAGACACTCAGTAGATATGTTTGCTCATAAAACAGACTGTACGAACGTAGCATGCTGCCGATTACTTGCTATTAATACATATAATCGAGATAATTCACTCACTTGCAGGAAAGGACATTACATGCTGTTTCGTGTACTTTAATTTTTTTATGTTTTTACACGGTATATTGAGACCGCATCATGTCCAAATTTTCAAATCAGCCCGACCCGACACGACTGCAGTGTTAAGATACATATGTGCGTCATAGAATCCCTGAAATGAAAACAATTAAAAAACTGTGCTCGTGTTGCGGATTGTTTTGCGTTGCAAATGTACTTGTATCACATGTATTATACAAACTGCACATCAGGGAGTAACCGGAATTCTTGTTCCGATTGTGGCGAAAATCGTGCTCTGCTTGCAGCTCAGACAAAAGACAAAAACCGTATAAATTGCGTGCAGCACGAACCAATGCGCGGTGAACTTTGTAATCGGTCTACATTACAGTAAAGTAACATGTCAGCAAAGAAGTCAGAAACTGCATTCTTGGGAACGCATTGTATATATTGAACCTGTGTGAGCAGTATTTTTTCATATGCAGTATTTTGATCACAAAATCATCAAACTGAGAGGCACTATCCAACTTTAAACGCTAACCTGACCAATGTATCTCGCCAACGATCAGAAAATAATTTTCTTTTAGAAAGTAACATGTCAGCAAAGAAGTCAGAAACTGCATTCTTGGGAACGCATTGTATATATTGAACCTGTGTGAGCAGTATTTTTTCATATACAGTATTTTGATCACAAAATCATCAAACTGAGAGGCACTATCCAACTTTAAACGCTAACCTGACCAATGTATCTCGCCAACGATCAGAAAATAATTTTCTTTTAGAACCATAACCAATATTTTCAAGTTTCCTATGCAATCATGTCTAACGAATGTATGTCTCGTAATGGGAGGCGAATGGAGACATTGTCTAGTCTACGTTCCATGCTTTACAAGGACATTCAGTTTGCGCAACCTGTACTGAAGGCATTTTCCCCTGGGAAAACAAAAAACTGCCATCTTCATCGATAAATAAATATTTTTGCTTCCTCAGCCTCTCCAATGTCATCGCAATACATTAAGTTTAATGTAAAATTTATTTTCATGTATTTTAAATAGACAGAACATTCATTTTGTCCTTCATCTGTTTTACTATTTACCGGTTTTTCCCTGCTGCACACATATAGAACACGATATGCACCGGCATTTGTTGGGTCATACCTGGACCCGCATTTGCCACGACGACCCGAATGGGGTCTATGACCAGACCATACCCGAACCTAGGCCGGCCCCAACGGCGGTCTCTAACACTAAGGATACTTTCCAATGTGTCCCCCTGGATAACCTTGTATATATGTTTTCTGTCGTGATTTCATATGTAGTTATCTGTAATCTGCTTACGCATAATCGTTTACATTTGAGACTGTTTTGAGCGGCTATTTAGCTATTAAAGGCTAACTAGTTATATTAGTTTCCTGAGTCGGCTAAGTGGATAGAGCAAAGGCATGTTAAAGCCTAAGATCGTAGGCTTGAAACCTCTGTCGCAAGTTCTCATACCTTGCTGAACTATCATTTTACATATAAAATTAAGACACAAATAGCCATAACAAGTTTCCAAAATTGTTTTTTGATGTTGTGCCGCTCTGCTTTAATTAGATATATATACGGTAGGATATTGAATGAATATATATATTATAAATTTTGGTGTTGTCTGGCAGAATTTTGAAATTTTTTTTCCGACGTCCGTCATGTATGTTTGTTAAAAACCATCGAAAATTTCTATAATAGTTTTTAATTTTAATACGACGTTCAATAATTATCGCAAATATTTATGTGTTAAATGGCTGTGGTCGGATTAGTTGTTTTGCAAAAACGCACATATCTTTACATACAACGTCTAAATATATATATACGCGTAATGTGTGTAGCGCAGGGTAAGTTTTGTACTTTCTAATATTAACATTTATGTATGTACATGTTATTGTGCACACGTTAGAGATCGCATCCGGTTTGAAAAAATCTTTCCTGCCCGTAGCGCGACCCGAACGGGCACGATTTCGGTTTCTAATACAGATTACTGATGTCCACTGTCTTGCCAGGAAAACAATTTTAGCATGCTACTGGCAAATTTGAACCGGATTGCATTAGCTCGCGTACACTCAAAGATTGCTTGCAAATATGGGCTCCTGGGACATATTATTAGTTACTTTACCGCTGTCGTTCTGGATCAGCACGATATTAGCAGCCTGGAATATGACTACCACCGGGTTCTATATTTAGCAACCAGAATTTAAAGTACATGAACATAACCGAATGTTATGTATATATTTTAATTCAGAATGCCCTCTTGAAATGCTAAACACCCGCTTGAACATCAAAATGCAGTTTCAATCTGTTAGTACGGAAATTCCCCGTTCGGATCTGACCGGGTTCATGGGCAATCTGATCTTGCATTTCGACTCTGAAGCGGTTGCTGTTATATACATATATGCCAGTCAGTCAATGGATGGACCCTTGGTTCCACTTGTATTATTGTAGCCATAAAGAATATTTTTTCTGAAAACAAAAGTACGATTGTCATCTTAATTAATTTTTGGGAAGTACTTATGATATATATGACAGTCTGTCTTAAATTGATTTTTCAACAGTAGATACGTATTAAAATGCATTAGCGGCTGAGAAAGATAGTTTAGAAAGCGAGCTGTTGAGTCTTGATTAGATTGAGACAACGAAGTATATATATTTAAATTTAAACCCTTTTCCGTTATTTTGTTTTTGTGTTATCTGGAAATTTTTAAAACAATTTACATAGAAGAATTTGAAAAATATTTGCCATTCGACTCAGCCCCACTGAGCAGTTACGAAGATATCCACTTATGACTATTTTTAGGTTATCAATGGCTTCCTTTTGGCACCTAAAATTTTCGAAAAAGTGTCACAGTGTACAATTTAACCCATTCGATGCATGCCGTTGATTCCAGTTGAACGGTATCAACATGTCCTTAATCGCTTCGTTGATTAATAAAATGTGCTTTTATGTAAAATGAAGGCCTAAGCCTTAATCTTAAGTCTGAATGGACCGAATATCGAAAAAGAAATATTCTAATTTAAATTCTTTGTATAAATATGGTACTAATGCGCCGCCTCGTTAAGTGGAACGGTACCACAATTATCGCCATGTCATCAAAATTAACGATTTCAGGATTGGGGGTAACGTGCTAAAACAAAGAAACCACGGATGATTTTCTTAAGTTCTAGTATTTAACTAAATCTAGTGCTAATGTCTCCGTACGTATATGATCAGGAAAATACGTTGGAAGATCGCAACATATTTATTATATGCCACGATCATTTTTTTGTTCTTGATCGGCTTTTCCTCTTATCGTAGTCTAATTTGTGCTGCATTTTTAATTCGCTTTATTTGCAATATTTATGATGTTCCGAAGAATAAAAGAACTATATTGTCTGTCGTTCAGGTGTGCCAACGATGTAACATAGCGCTTGAAGAACTGTGCATCGTGTGTTTGTTATTTGCGTATTTGTAAAACGCTTTTTATATAGCTAAATTTGTTGTTAATTCGGAGGTGTAAAACCTTCACTATTTTATTTTGATATTTAAATATTATTTGAAAACAAGAGTAAAGACGAAAAGCTTAATTCCAAATCCTGAATATTAGCTATGTAATAATCTAAACCACCCCAAGATATAATTCATAAGTATGCGAATTCTTGAATTTGGGTAGAGTTACAGGTAAGCTGTGGGCGTCGCATCTTTAGTTTGGATATAGCCCAAAGTATTAAAACCCGTAGCTAGGAACTATATCATTACCACATAAAAGTATAATTGGCTGTCCTTCTTTTCTATAAAGTTGTGGATTTATTGCAAAAATTCAAATTTAGTGTACTAAAGGCCCAATAGTAGTTGAGAATATTCGGCACAAATTATAATTACATAGTGGCCATAAGTCTTGTTTTACATAAGTTTTTTCAAGTATCGCTTATTAGTGTTGGGAAAAGCCTGCGGCCGGACGTTAGACTAGCTCACCGGCCAGCTGAACGCTCTTTCGGTTGGCTGCAAAATTTCACGGTATTTACACTATGCTCATTTTACCACGTTACAAGCATTATATGCCTATATAAGTATAGTCGACAGTGGGTATAAAGCGGGAAATATGTCGGGATACTTTTAAATGCGACCATTGAAGTTCACCTACATATTGAAAAAGTCTCGGGCCCTACCACATTTCTGCAACAAAAATGCAAATAATGTACCGTATTGCAATATCTGTTTTACGCTTATTCCGTAAGCATTAGAGGCCGCTAATTAGCTATGTTCGCTGTTGGCTTCGTTCTAAAATGTAAGCTATTGTCGAGGCTACTTGCCACAGATTAAGTATTTCTTGTTTACATTGTAAAAAGAACTGCAGCGTAATGAGCATTGTGGTTTTACACATATCTGTGTAGTGGATTAATGACATTTTTTGCATAACCAGCACGGAAAATTTTAGATCATAAAAATATCACATAAAAACTTTGTGCAAAATTAATCTTGGAGAGGTTCCCCCTACATATTGTTGGATACCATCCGGAAATATCGCTCGCCGGTCGTTTTTAAGGCCGGTTTGCTGGCATCCGGTGTCCAATACTATCGCTTATATGTAACGTTTAGTGTCTATGGCAGTACAACTTAGCTGTGCTCTATGGAAATTTCCACATGAATTATGGCCAAAGTCAAGCTGCAGGGCATAATTTACATGCAGGCTATGTGACCTCGATATACTAAGACTAAACGTCTTTATAATGAGCTTAAGACTATGTTGAGGCAGCCATGTCCTGATCTCCCGCGCTACGCTGATCGTAGGAGATACCATTACCCTTCAGCTTGACCTGGGTCCGAAGCATGGTGTTTCCATCTTATAAATGTTATTTTACCAGTCGTAGTGGAACTACATTTTTTGAGCGGAGCGACGGCATTAGTAATATGAACGAACTCAATGTCTTGGGAATATATTATTACCTAGACAACACTGAGTACATGAAAGAATAGTTTTATTTACCCCAGGTTATATGCCGTTAAAACGACTCTACTACCCATAATTAAGCTGTTATGAGCTTAACTGGGGTGTTAACTAGCTTAATTAATGATAAAATTGGCAAGTTACCAAACTTCTAAAATATCAGGTGCACATCCTCACATGATAAGCTTTCAAACAAAAAAGTTTTTTGAAATAGGTTCAGTGGTTCTTGAGATCCATGAAACACGTACGGACATCGACTTTTTTGTTCCCAGACAGAAAATAACCAGTCGTAGTGGAACTACATTTTTTGAGCGGAGCGATGGCATTAGTAATATGAACGTACTCAATGTCTTGGGAATATATTATTACCTAGACAACAATGAGTAAATGAAAGAATAGCTTTATTTACCCCAGGTTATATGCCGTTAAAACGACTCTACTACCAATAATTAAGCTGTTATGAGCTTAATTAGGGTGTTTAATTAGCTTAATTAATGATAAAATTGGCAAGTTGCCAAACTTCTAAAATATCAGGTGGACATCCTCACATGATAAGCTTTCAAACAAAAAAAAGTTTTTTGAAATAGGTTCAGTGGTTCTTGAGATCCATGAAACACGTACGGACATCGACTTTTTTGTTCCCAGACAGAAAATAACCAGTCGTAGTGGAACTACATTTTTTGAGCGGAGCGGTGGCATTAGTAATATGAACGTACTCAATGTCTTGGGAATATATTATTACCTAGACAACAATGAGTAAATGAAAGAATAGTTTTATTTACCCCAGGTTATATGCCGTTAAAACGACTCTACTACCAATAATTAAGCTGTTATGAGCTTAATTAGGGTGTTTAATTAGCTTAATTAATGATAAAATTGGCAAGTTGCCAAACTTCTAAAATATCAGGTGGACATCCTCACATGATAAGCTTTCAAACAAAAAAAAGTTTTTTGAAATAGGTTCAGTGGTTCTTGCGATCCATGAAAGACGAACGGACATCGACTTTTTTGCTCCCAGACAGAAAATAAAAACGCTTCGATCGATCGCCTCGCTTCGCTCGGTGACCTCGCTCCGCTCAATAAAACACATTGGCATCTCGATTTCGTATCAAAGTGAGCAATTTTAAGGTGTATATAATCCTAGAAATTTGCAAAACTATTTCCTGGAAACGAAAAAATTTACAAAACATGATTAAAAATTAGTTGTATCTTTCACTCTCAATTACTGGTGTAAAGGTTTATGATGTTGCGTAAAATAGCATAACATATCGCTGTGTTTTCCTGCTGGGACTTGCTAAAATTCATTTAATACTTTGAGACAAATACCGAAATGCTGGTCGTGTAGTTATTGGTCTTTTGGAAAGTGTGTGAAGAAACGCGTGACACCACTGCAATCTCATTTGTTGCTCACGTCGCACTATATTGTTTCTTTATAATGATTGATGGTTATGCACAGTTTGCTTAACATAGATGTTACTATGTTTGTAAATGTATTTTACTAATTTACTACTACTGTTTATTGTAAAAGTCTGCTTTATAGATCTGAGTTTTATTTGGGTGGAATAAAATAGGGAAGTGTATTTTTGGTAATGAGGTTGTGTTGAAGGAGTGTGTGCTTTTTTAATCTAGTTCCCCGAGCTTGAAGCTACAAAAAATTTCAACTTTTTTGTCTGAAAAGGACTGAAAATAATGTAGATTATGTTTGTAGACAAAATTGGTATATAGTTTGGCTATGTTTCAGGTATCCACAATTAGGTATCGGTAATTCTTGCGTATTTCGCAGATACTTAAATTATAAGGAATGATCGATGAAAACCATGGCTTTAGAATTATCTGTGCGACTAATGTATGCGCTAGGAGGTGAGCACGAATATGAGACTAAAAAGTTCCCATTACGGCTCCCAGAAGTGGCTGTTTATATATGTTTGCAATATTTTCAACCGAAATTCAGATACCTTTTGTATTTCGCAGCTACTTAAATTGTAAGGAATGATCGATGAAAACCATGGCTTTAGAATTATCTGTGCGTCTAGTGTATGCGCTAGGAGGTGAGCACGAATATGAGACTAAAAAGTTCCCACTACGGCTCCCAGAAGTGGCTGTTTATATATGTTTGCAATATTTTCAACCGAAATTCGAATACCTTTTGTAACGAAAATATAAGGAGCAGCTGGACGCAAGGAGGTTGATGTGAATTACGCTCAAGACATGTGTTGTTTTTCAGAAATGACGATGTAAGTTTTTGTAAAAAAAATTTTCAATTATTTGGCTTCGTTTTGATCTCGGTTTTAGACGCTAGGAGGTGGCCTTGGATAAGACGGAAGGATGCCCAAGATATGCCCGTTCCCAGAAACGACTGTGTGTATTCGTTGAATTAAAAATTCCTAACAAAATCTGGATTTTTAAGACTTGTGTTTGCTTTCATCCAACGCTAAGTTTCATCTTCCTGATTGTGAATGCAAAATATATTACGAGGACAGGGTTGTGCGAAATCAACAACAGAGATCACCAAATTATCTGAAGTTTAGGGAAGTTATTTCACTGTGAAACTGTCGAAGTATTAATACAAAAATAACTTAAGTTTTGGTCCATCTAAGAATATCGAACACGTTAGTTAAATTTGTCAGAGAAATACTAATTTTTTTAAAGCAATCGGCTTCTAGTTGAACGTTAATAGTTGAGATTTTGATTCAATTGCGGAGATTTATGAGCTGGTCCGCTGTGCACGGCGCAATACTCCGGTTGAATGCAGTAAATGCAATTGGTGATAGGTAGACATTTACCGTTATGGTAAAGGTTGGGGCTTTTTTGCTACGCCTTATATCGTTATTGTATGCTACTATTCTAAATGTAAACTGCTCTATAACTGTAACTATTATGTATAATTGTATGTATACGTTCACTGTTTTTATAGTACCTATACATATTAACAAGAGAGCATTGTGGGACAGTATGACACTTCTCTGCACTCTAACGTAAACCCGTGTTGGATGACACGGGCGGATGTTTTTGGCTTGAACCTCTTACTTATGGGGGTTCTACATGCTCAGACCGCCCTCATTTTTTCTTTCAGGGGGGGGGAGAGAATGCCAGGACCCCCTGTTTTGAGGGCAGGTAGGTTTATGAACCGTAAGCTGTTCAACGGACGCCCCAAACAAACTAGAGGGTACGAGGCATCCCTAAGATAGGTGTTTGACATACCGCCACCAAAACGAGGACCTCTGTGCATGACGACCCTCTCGAAAAGAGGGAATCAGGCTGAAAACGCCCGTATCGTCCAACATGGATTTACATTGCCGTCACACCGAGTGCCGGAAAGTGTCATATTTTTCCCTAATGCAGTCTTGATATTAACAACTTGTTTCATAATACAGTTTTGTTGTTTAATATAACACATAATTATTAAAATGTTGAAAATAAATTTTTTAGTAAAATTATGTCTCAAGTCAATGGTGTTTGATGTTTTGTGGCGATATAGGGACAGTTTGGATGAGTAATATTAGTATGGTTCAGGTAGGTGCTGCTGGCATTGAAAACAAGCAAATCGTTCTTTGATCTGGTAAGCTGTGTTTGGTGTTTTTGTCGATCCTTGAGGCGCCTCATGCTGACTTTAGGGGCTGAAGTATAATACATGCAGTGCCTTTCGCAGTATGCTACTCCTAGGTTGAGTCTCTTATGTGGACCGTGTACTGAGCCTGGCGTTATGCCGTCATGGCCCTGGAGGGAGTTTGGTTGAATGTTAGTGTTCCTCATGTAAGCATTAAACTTCATCAAGCAAACGCCCTTGTGGGCATTTTATACTCACGTTGGTGAGGTTCGCGTAGGTGCTGATGGCATTGCCAATTTTAAGCAAATCTTTCTATGGTTAAGCTCTGCATTTAGTAATGAGATATAGTATATTGGATATTATTTTTCCTTAGAATGAAATGCGTGAAAGGAAAGTTTTCAAGGCTCGCAGGAGCATGGGCTGTGCTGCATTTCTGTATAGAGTCGCATGAGTAGAAGGCTTACTTTTTCGAATTCATAAATGGTGTTCCACAAGATGTCTATGTTAAGCATCAAGGGCGTCGTTAGTGAGCAGTTCTATGGCACTATTAGTTTGACCCTCTCGATCTCTTTATGAGGTCACGGATCCTAGTGCGGGTGGTTCAAGCGGTATATAATGTGTAATGTTTGGTGGATCGCTTCATTGCAATGGTTCACCTGGTACCAAAATTGCTTAATTGTTAAGGAACAGTGGTTGCAGCTATGTCTAACGGAGAGGACTACATAATTAATTGGATCCATCACCCGTCCTCACGCTGCCTTCTAGGATCCATTTCTTGCTCCTAATTTTTGGGTTTTTTGTACAAAAATTATCGCAAACAAGCGCGGTATTCTTATTAATTTTTGCTTTGGATCGAGACCGAGCACAGAAAAATTAAAGCCATTGAATACTAAAGTTCCGTGCTGGAATTGATTTTGTAAATGAAACATTATTTACAGTAAAAACAGTACCCAAAATCTGGCTCAGTATACACTCCCAAACGTTCTCACTAATTTCTAGACGTACTTCAGTTTAATCAAGAGTGCATTAGAGAAGAGTATGCGACTTCCCTGCACTCACGTATATACCCGTGTTGGATGGCGCGGTTGTTTTCGGCCTGATCTCCCCCCCCAATTTCTGGGGTTCGAGATGCTCCGACCCCCGCCCAGTTTCTGGGGGGGGAGCTCGTACCCCCCTCAATTTCTGCGGGAGGATCGGTCTGACCCCAAAAAAACTGGGGGGGGGGGGTCCGAGCTTCCCCCCGAAACTGGGGTTCAGGCCGAAAACACCCGCGTCATCAAACACGGGCTAACACATGAGTGCAGGGAAGTGTCATACTCTTCCCTAATGCAATCTTGGTTTAATGTATAGTAGCTCCGTGTGACTTGCCTTAATACATTAGATTGGGACGACAGTGGTTACCAAAACAAGAACTCTAGTGCTCTTGTGCATTGTAATATTTCAGCCTGTTCTGATTAAGTTGTAAACTCGCATGAGTGCGCAAGTATAGTTGGGTCTTAGAGTAGTCGCCAGCGTGAGATTTGGCTGTTGGGACCCTTTATAAATGTTAAGGCAAACGTTTTCTTAGTGGCTTACTTTAAACTAAAGTTATGATATTCTATACAGAAGATTTTCAAAGCTCAAAAGATCCGAAAGATCAATTTTTATACCAACTTCGAACATACACTTGTGCTTGGAATTGCGGGACATGCTGAATGCGGACTATCAGTGTACTCATTGCTGCGTTTTCTTATTATCATAGATGCATTCGCATTCGATTTTTTTGATATTGGACTGTTCTGAATAGAAAGGAACACAGTGCGAAATAATTCCAGTTTTCAGTTTATATGTATGCACAATGTGCAGCCCTTTTCTTGCTTTCACAGTATGGTCCAAACTGTTTTGCTTTCTTTTTACTAATGATCTTTTTCCCATGGTGTATTACTTGGTCCATGTCATTTCCAGAGGCTATCGGTTTTGTTGGGGAAGCTTTTATTTAGCGTGTATGCGATCAAAATTGTCGCACACGGAAAATTTTCTGTTTAGAAAATGGGAAATTGAGAGATTTTGGAAAATGTGAAATTTCCCATTTCCGAAAATTTTCCAAGTTTTTCTAATTCCTAAATTTTTCAAATTATATGTTTCCCGAAATTTTGGGCTTCCCAACTTTCCCGTTTCAGGGAATTTCAAACTTCACAAGATTACCCCACTTTCTCACTTCCCGTAATTTCCCAACGGTCCCGCTTTTCCAATTTCGAAAAATGGATAATTTTCGGAAACGCATAAATTCCTATGTACCAATATTTCTATGGCAGCATGAACGACGCTAGAAAGGGCGGAAACATACTCCTGTAATTTAAAAGGCGAAACTCAAGGCTACACCGGTATTGAGATGATTTATTTGATGACGTGACTACTTCATCAAGGCGCCTAAGCTTGCACGAGTCAACAGACGAGTTCTGTGGTGCTAGCGATGGACTGCTAGTGATATGTTGTAAAAAAGACTCGTCACTGCCGTCCATGCTACTTGCAGTCAGGGCAAGGCTGTTTGCGCAGTGGTAATGGCTCAATAGTCGGATTCGTTGCATGCGAATCAACGTCAAATCTATAAAGTAGGGTCAGTTCGGCTTGACAGCTGCCCGGGTAGGGTCGGGTGGAAAAACCTGACCCGACTGGCTTCTTTAATGCAGATGGGCACACCAATTCACATTTTTTAAGTTGGGATTATCTGAGCATGGATACAAGTAAATCAAATGTTGCTAATTGAGTTATAAGTGAACAACAGCAAGAGACGCAATAAGTTGATATTATTTAGGGAAGGGTTTGTATGGCGGATCACTGTATTTTCGTGATTTTGAAAAAGAATTGTGCATGCGGATCCTGACTACTGATTTGTGCGATCACCGAAAAGTCATTTGCAGATGTTGAGTTATTACAAGAGTTTCTGTGTTGGAATATGGGCGAGTTTTGTAACTGAGCGTTGTTCATTGCTTTGCCAATTCTAGCTGAAATACCAGTGTGCTCAGAAATCCTAGTCGCAAGATGTGGCATGAGCAGCCGATGTAGTCTGCTTCACAAGCATAACAGAAAAATTTGTATACAACTTAAGATTTGAGCAGATTTAATAAATTAAATAAAATTCGGAAGTTTGAGTTCCTGTGTGCAACTGTGAACAGAGTTATGATCCATTTTTAAGTTTCTTGGAACAATTACGAAAAAACAGTAAAATATTTCGTTTCACACTCAGCAAACGGTGTTTTATTTTCAGGCGACTGCTCCAGAGGGCGACAGGTGTCGCCAGGACGCGAAAACGACCGGTTAACATAACTTTCGATAGAGTTATCTATTATTCTTGATGGAAAATGATTATTGATGTATGTTGCACAGAAAAACCGTATTTCATTGTGGATAATGTTATAGTTACTGCCATATGAAATGCTCTGTGTAAAAAGCAGTATATAAGGCCACTTTTATATCAGGGAAAGATATGTGAATGGAGCTTTGTTAATAAACCTGTAAAGGTTGATTTTATGTGCGTGGACGTTGCGAACCCACGGTTGGTTTTTGAAATTTTGATGGCAAGGAACGGTGTCGAACCGTTTAGTTCGTTTTCAAGTGTGAACTTGATGCTATGGTGCTTTGATTTCAGATATGCTAGGAATTGTTGGGGTTGTTCGGCACTGCTGAAGATCGTAAATGTGTCATCGACGTATCTGCGATAGAAGGATGGTTTGAATGTTACGGGGCATTCGTCAAGCCATTTAGCTTCAGTCACATTTATAAAAATGTTAGCAAGGCTTGGACCGAGGGGAGAGCCCATAGCCACTCCGTCGGTTTGTTGATAGACAGTACCACTAAAACACAAACCTAATATTTTTCACGCAAAGCTTAATGGTCATCGCTTAGAAATGGGCTAATGATTTGGTTGATATTAACCGCGTCCTTAATGAATTGTACCGTTTCAAGCAGAGGAACATTGGTAAAAAGTGTGCTCACATCGAAGCTGGCAATGTAGCAATCTTGATATATTGAGCTCAGTAATTTCATTAGCAAAATTGAACAAATTACTCACTGTATATTGATTTCGGGCTAGCGGTTCAAAAATCGGGATAAGGAACTGTGCTCTAGTTTGTGGGCAGCTAAGTTAACGCTAGAGAAGATCGGTCTTAGCAGTGTATTCTGTTTATGGACTTTTGAAGAACCATGCAAAATTGAAATTCTTGAACCCGAAGGCAAAAGCTTATATTGCTGAAAATTTCTGATATATTTACACATTCGAAACAGATGCTTCATCTCTATTGACGTTTTCGTAAATATCTTTATTATTAGAGACTTTAAAATTCAACGGATCGTTTAGAATTGTGAGCATTTACTCCGGTAATCAGTCTTATTCAGTACTACAACGCATCTTCCTTTGAATGGAAATGATATTACTATATCTTTGTTGGCTGCATGAAAGCTCTTCAGTAGAAAAATTAGATGGAGATGATGAGTTGTTGCATGCGTTAATAGCTGATTCGATAGCACTGCGCAAGTTGCTTTTAAAACCGAAATCGTTGTCCGTAATTTCGAATTTTTTGCAAATAGATTGGTAGTTTGGTAGCATAGATACATACAGATTGGTCGTACATGAAGTAACTTGACCTTCTGCGGCGTTTTAAGCAGTAACCACTTATGCAAAACTTATAGCCAGGCAGTTTAACCTCAGAATCTCAGGTTGAAGTTTTTGTCAATACTCATGTGCGCTGAGTCGTCTGAACTAACGTCTTTTCAAGCTGGGATTGTTTCAGAGTGTATTCTGCGCAGCTTACTTAGAACGGGATCGTATACTCTGTACACTATTGCCTACACACATTTTTTCTTGATCCTAACTTAATTTTATCTGTCTAGGATAGCTGGTACTTCTCTCATTCGCCCAGAAAAATAATCTAGGTTTACATAATCCAGGATTCTTTGTTCTATTAACTTGTTGGGTTTTTGGGTTAAAACTTTTTCTTATTGTTCTCCGGCGTATATAATATGTACATAATGCCATGAGTATATAGTTTATTGTTTTATTTACATATTTAGTTTTGCATTTTTTGGTCCTGTAACTCGTTTTCGCGTTTCGGCACCGGAATACGCTTTGAAAATTCATTAAATACTTTCCGCTTTGAGCATTAATACACTGCTGTTGCTTGTATGGCTACGTCAAGCGCCAAGCAGCAGCAGCAGCCGATAATAGTTGTCAACGCCGCTCGTCGTCTGGGTCTCGATCCTGACAAGCTGGCAGTCGGTGTTTTGGCGTTCGGCTCGACGATTATCAATACTACGTTTATGTTCTACTATGTGAAGGTCTTCGTTACGCTGTATCGTATCGATGAGCGATGGTTTCAAACGGCACAAATATTGTTTATGATTTGGAACGCGATTAACGATCCAGTGTTTAGCTTTATGCAGGTAAGCGAGATCACGGTGAGTGTGGGACGAACGGACACTACTTGTTGTGAGCTTGGTTTCGAGCAGGAATTTTTAGATTGAATCATAATTCTGTAGCTATCGGCTATGATAGAGTTACATAATTCAACCACTAGCTAGGGATATGATTGTCGTATGCAATCACGAGCAGAAATCAAATAAAACAGGAATTTTTAGATAGAATCATAATTCTGTAGCTATCGGCTATGATAGAGTTACATAATTCAACCACTAGCTAGGGATATGATTGTCGTATGCAATCACGAGCAGAAATCAAATAAAACAGGAATTTTTAGATAAAATCATAATTCTGTAGCTATCGGCTATGATAGAGTTACATAATTCAACCATTAGCTAGGGATATGATTGTCGTATGCAATCACGAGCAGAAATCAAGTAAAACAGGAATTTTTAGATAGAATCATAATTCTGTAGCTATCGGCTATGATAGAATTACATAATTCAACCACTAGCTAGGGATATGATTGTCGTATGCAATCACGAGCAGAAATCAAATAAAACAGGAATTTTTAGATAGAATCATAATTCTGTAGCTATCGGCTATGATAGAGTTACATAATTCAACCATTAGCTAGGGATATGATTGTCGTATGCAATCACGAGCAGAAATCAAATAAAACAGGAATTTTTAGATAGAATCATAATTCTGTAGCTATCGGCTATGATAGAGTTACATAATTCAACCATTAGCTAGGGATATGATTGTCGTATGCAATCACGAGCAGAAATCAAATAAAATATATATCTACTCACAAACATTTTTCGAACAGACTTTGAATTGCGTTTCCGCAATTTTTTGTAAAAAGCTGGTTTCTATGAATTTGAATGCCGAGCGAGCAGATATGATTTCTGGCGAGTACTGTAAATATTAAAGCCGTATGGATTTGTGTTTCCTCCTCCTGGTGAAGCGAAGTTTAGAGACACAAACGGAAGATTGCACTCCAGTCAGATTTAATAAAAGTCGAAATCGTATGGGTATAATAATAATAATAAATGTCATACACGATTTGTTTGTTTTGGATAGTACAGTGCCCTCCAAAAATATTATAATTTAAATAGTTTCGAAATTTGGATTGAGCCACTTGCTCGGGACTCGCTTGAAATGCGACGGTTATTTCTTGCGCGTACTGTAGTTACAATACGTTAGATTGTACTATAGTTCCACGAGTGTGGTAATTATGAGCGAAGTACATATTTTAGTTTCATCACAGAAAATGCTTATGTATAATATATTAAGCATAGCCTTATGCTTAATAAATATCTAGCATAATTGTGCTTAATTTTAAGCATAATAATTATGCTTATTCCAATCATTTACCAAATTTGATGCATCATATTAGGCTTTATTAAGGCTAACAGACATTTAAGCAATCAATAAAAAAGCTGAAAATTGAACTTAATATATATTAGCAAGTTTATGCTTACATTTTAAGTTTTTAGCATAATTCTCTATAATATTAAGCTTAATTTACAGTACTCGCCAAAAATGACCGTCGCATTTCGAGCGAGCGAGTTCGAGCGAGTGGCTAGCGAGTCGCGAGCGAGTGGCTCGCTCGAGATTTCGGAACTATTTAAATTAACAGAAAATTCTATTTTTAGAACAAATTTATTTCGAGCGAGTCGCGAGCGAGTGTCGAGCGAGTCGCGAGCCAGTGTCGAGCGAGCGACAGTCATTTTTGGCGGGTACTGTATGATAAATGATTTAGGTTCTCGTTTAGCATAATAAATTATGCTGAAAAATTAGCGTAGTTATGCTAAATAAGTAGCATAAGTTCCTACTTAATATTGAGAAAGCTTAAGGACTGGAAGATGTTTAGTATAGTTATGCTTAAAATTAGCATAATGTCAAATATTAAGCAGAAGCATTTACAATATATATTGTCTTTAATTCGAGTCGAGATGTCTATTTTCAAAACCTGTAATTATTCTAGAATGGTCCTCGTAATTATTTCGTATTTGGTTCGGGTACGAATTATGTCTGATAAGTACAACAGCAGTTTCGTGCTAGGAACTTATCTTGTAATTGCCATATTTAACTGCAGTAAAAAATTGTGGTCCTTTGCGCAATATCTACATATCTCGTCCAGCGTTGTCGTGCATTGTGACCCTTTATGTTCAAGCAGATTCAGGGTATATAGCTACATAGTTGCATACGAATTGTGCTCTACTGCATTAATCAGATTTAAAGCAGTTACTAAAAGACTCCATTTATTTATGTCCTGGTGTATTTTAATATTCGATAAAATGTATGATCAAGAAAGTAAAAAGTGCATGCATTTTGTAAAATACATCAAGAACAAAACCATATATAGAATCTATATAGCCTAACATCATTTAAGGACATGAAACGTGATTCGTGGATGCACAAGCGTCGGGCGGTTATCTACGGAAGCGCACCATGGTACGCACTGTCATTTCTGTTACCCTGGTTCCCGTGGACCACAGCTTACTCATTTTTAACCGGTGTCACGCCGGAAAACTCACCTCAATGGGTTGTTGGACTGCATCTCATAGTTTCACTGTTTTTCTACGACGCCTGGTTTTCTTGGGCGCTTTTGGCCTACTCTGGATTCGTAACTGAACAGTCGCAACGGCCGGAGCGACGCGTTGCATACCTTAGGTATTGTCAGGGTTTTACACTTGCGGGCCTTCCAGCTATTTTTATCGCGGACCGGCTGTCGGCAAGCTTGACTCGATTTAGTGCATTCCAAGTTGTGATGGTTATATTTGCTGTTGCTGCTTTTGCTTCGTTTCACTATACTGGTCGGTACGCCAGTGACGGAGAAGTGGTGCTACAAAATGAAAGTAAGGCATTATGTATGCTGTGTTAACAATATATATATAAATCGGAGCGAAACAAAGCCCATCGGCTTATGGTGGTAGATGGTTCTGCTAGATAGGGGTAGGTGGGTAGAGTTGTGCGGGTTTGCACACATGGTATATATAAAGTACTCGCCAGAAATACTACCGCGTTCGGGCGAGCGATTTATAGCAAGCCTGGAGCGAGATAAGTTTTAAAATGAAAGTATGTAAGGCATTCTGTATGCTGTGTTAACAATATATAAATCGAAGCTAAACAAAGCCCATCGGCTTATGGGGTAGATGGTTCTGCTAGATAGGGGTAGGTGGGTAGAGTTGTGCGGGTTTGCACACATGGTATATATAAAGTACTCGCCAGAAATACTACCGCATTCGGGCGAGCGATTTATAGCAAGCCTGGAGCGAGATAAGTTTTAAAATGAAAGTAAGGCATTCTGTATGCTGTGTTAACAATATATAAATCGTAGCTAACCAAAGCCCATCGGCTTATGGGGGTAGATGGTTTGCTAGATAGGGGTAGGTGGGTAGAGTTGTGCGGGTTTGCACACATGGTGTATATAAAGTACTCGCCAGAAACACTACCGCATTCGGGCGAGCGATTTATAGCAAGCCTGGAGCGAGATAAGTTTTAAAATGAAAGTAAGGCATTCTGTATGCTGTGTTAACAATATATAAATCGTAGCTAAACAAAGCCCATCGGCTTATGGGGTGGATGGTTCTGCTAGATAGGGGTAGGTGGGTAGAGTTGTGCGGGTTTGCACACATGGTATATATAAAGTACTCGCCAGAAATACTGCCGCATTCGGGCGAGGGATTTATAGCAAGCCTGGAGCGAGATAAGCTTTAAAATTAATAAGAAAATTCAATTTTTAGACGAATTTCCTCGAGCGAGTCTTGCACGACCATCGAGCTGCCAACAAGTCGTTTTGGCAAATACTGTATTTGTCTGTGTGTTTTTAATTATTACATAGTTACGGGCAGAAATAAAAGCGAGTCCTTCCAGCGTTTGAGCACTGTTCTGTTCGAGCCTACTGTTCTGGAATAATTTCTCGAACGGTTCGCAAAACAACTGCTTTTATTCCTGTTCTTAACTCATATACACAGGTGTCCATGGGGAAGGAGTTTCCCTTTAATAGACGAACACCCATAAGCCATTTTATTTACCCTCCCCCGCATACCCGAGGCTCGCCGAAAACGTAGCAATAATGAGCACATTTTGCAAAAATTTAACCAAAAATTTGGGACATTGGGGAAAGTTTGGTTTAGCGCTCCCTGACCTAGTCTGCACTCCACATACCTCCAACCTGCTGGACCATCTAGCACCTAAGCCGGCGGACCTTGAACACCAGTGCTTTACAGGTGTATGCTCTTTAGAATATAATTACTGAATTTAGGGTAATTAGCGTCTAATTATGAAGCGGCCGGAGGGATAAATTTAAGCTGAGTACGTTTCAAAGCAACCAACATTTTATTATTTTCCTATGGTCGAACTACGGATCAAATTCGAACAAATTATTTTTATTGCCTCTTTCGTTTATGCGTCCAGTTTTTATTCAACAAAAATCAGTCTGGGATAAATTTAGTTTTATAACTAGAAACTTGCAAGAGAAGGTGGAACTGAGTGGGCGTGGTTTCATTTTTAAGTTATCGTATTATTTAATCACCTGTAGTAGGCTGTGTTTGATGTATATACCATCCTAAAATCCTCTTGAACCCTAAGTCCATTGAAAATTCTATAATCTCGTCGACCATGGAAAACACTTGCCAACGTAGCAAGTATTTGTGCTGGTCTGTAGATCACTAAACCATCGTATTCATCCTACCGGAATACCTACATAGACAATTCTTGATTACCTCTACGCAATACGCAACCAAACAACTGAAGACAGACTATATTCTAGAAATGTTATTCATTGACCTTAAACCCATTGAAAAGACATGAAATATGCAAGCTGGACTCTAAGATGACCAAAATCATTGGGTGCAGATTTCAAATCTTCACTGTATTTAAACGTATCTCTTCGTGTAGAGGTAGTTATACCAATGGGTGAGACAAGGCGAGTGATGCGAAAGGGACGAGTGTCATGCAGTATGTAGCAAATTCTGTTAAGATTCTTATAGATTACATACATAGTCTTTCACGATTCGTAAGCAGTTCTGAGGTAGAGTTAACCCTCTTATGGTGCGTATTAGATATCTGACTATCAGTTTTGCTGCATCTATGCCTTGTTGAACAGCAGATTAAGAAATATTTTTTGGTGAGTTACATCTTTGTTTCATAACAGGAATATATTTATTAATGAGTTGTTCCACTGTATGTTAACATTACAGTTTCTCATTTCTCCGAATTCATGCACTTGGCATGTCGCTAAAACATATTGCAGCATCTACATATTGCTAAAACAGTGTATTATTGAATCATTTGGGGCGTTTCCTTTAACCTTCTCCAGGCCGAAATTGTAAGTTTTGAAGAAACAGCGATAATTTTGTACCATTTCACTCAGCTAGACGAACTCGTTCAAAAAATGTTCATTTCTGTCACTTTTATGGCAATTTTTTTCGATTTTTTTGGATTCTCTCTTATAGTCGTCTCCCCTGGTACCCAAAATTTTCGAAAAAAATTTCTCGATAAATGTATAATTTTATATAACATTCGAACAGCATTAACGAGTTTTGTGTAAAATCATCGCAATCGGGTCATGTGTGATGATGCTATTTTTACAAGCTTACAGTTTTCGAATTATATATATTTTCGAAATGACAACGTCATGATGATATCGAACAAACTGTTTTATTCACTCGTTTTTTACGAAATAATGTGTTGTGTTTCGGACATCTTATACATGTTGTACTTGTAGTCGCTGATGAACCAGAGCCTGTGTTGACAATTCGTCAATGTTGGACGTATTCGAAGCAAATATTTCGAACCCCCGATTTCCACTCTGTTGTTTGGACAAATTTTGTTCACGTGCTTCACAATAATGCGATGACAAGTTTTGCGACAATATTTACCGAAACTCTACTTAACGAATATTTACCAAAAGGAACGTTTGCGATCAGCGTGTTTTATGGTGTGGCCGCTTTGATGCCACAGGTAAATGCTTTGTTCATTTTATTTTGGTTATTATTTGTTTGGGACGGCACAAACAACACTAATTATAGTAAGAAGAGCCAACAAGTTCGTGGTCCGAATGTTAAATGTTTAAACTATAGTCCGTACAGGTTTTGTTCAAACAGATTTACTGACGCTAAAGTATTTGTTGTTAGAACTAGAAATGTTTTTGTTTAAACTAGAACGAAAACATAATAATACTGAAATACAGCAAGCGCAGAAAATGGAATTTTTCCTGGTTTGTGCTCTTATGTTACACAAATGTAGCAAACTATGGCCTTTGTTCGTGACTTCTGCTTCAGTAGAGTACACACCAGAAATGATAGCTGCTCCATACTTGTTATAGCACGGCTGGCTCAACGTCCACTCGTCCAAAATGTGACAGTGATTTCTGGCGTGGCTAGTACCACAGTACAAAAATAAAGTTGTTGGCAACATAATTTACTGCGAGCGTGAATCGGTTTCTGGATATCCCGAAAGTAAATCTTAGTTTGTTGTTGTCTTCCTTGAATATTGAAATCTAAAAAGTCATCTGCTAAAATGACAAGCTGTGTACTATAGAATACAAACAATAGTAAAGAAAGTTCTATTTCGATTCAAACCAAATGGACAATGGAATTTAGTAATCCCGATTTTATCTACTAACCAGCGCAATGCAAAACATTAGTTCAAGCGCAGTTACACAGTGATCAATACGTTTTCTATATGTGTAAATCACTCGTTGTTGAATTTTTAGCCATGTTGGTTTATTTATTGCGAATATAATAGTGGTAGCAGCCAGTATTTTTGGCCAGAGCAATGTTTTCTCCCACCTCGTTATTTCTTAACGAAATTCTGGACATTGATGAAGTCAACATCGACGCCGACATATGAATTATACATAAACAAGAACACATGATTTACATACAAGACCACAAAAATTAACAAGTTGTTATCAGTAGTGAAATTTTGAAGTATATACTTTTGTTTTGATGTTTTCGCATTCTTATTTTCTAAACAATGTACAATGTTCAATCAAACGGCGCCCGCTCACCTTTGTGTTAACTTGTGTATTTCAAGTTCATACACCGTCGTTTGTCACTGATTTATGCAATTTTGTGTTGCGAGTGTTGTGTTTTTTCTTTCCGGTCGCATTTATTACGATAATAACACGGGGATCGATCAGATTCGGTGCACACTGTATCTACATGTACATAAACGTTTTGCTTCTATCCACGGCTGTGGTTTGCTTCGCTTTCACATCGGAACCCGGTTGGTTATACGTCGGATTTTTACTATTAAACTGGTACTGTTTTTACATTATATATGTAAACGATTTTACAATACGTCGTAATTTAACATTTTTTACTTTCATATTCATTTTTACTAATTTGGTCACGATAATCACTATAATCATTGGCTTATGTTATAATAATTGTGATAAACTGGAAATTTTGTCAGTAATAAAATTAGTTTAATTATGATGTTTTAGCCAGCTTTATGCTTGAGTAAAGCTGAGCCGCCTACCGTTCTCTTTTGACATCATGTACAAAATGTTGTTAGAGAACAAACTAATAGTTACAATAGCCTAACGACGCTATTTCCAATCTTTTTGACGCTATTTCCAATCTTTTTCTGCGAACACTTAGTATCTTATTACAAAAATGTTTAAGTTACATTAGCTAGCACAATGCACCTGTTTGCATTTTCAACTGCTTTCCGAACCGCTGAATGAGGCTGCTTGCATTTTGAAATTTTTCCTTATGCTAACACAATTTTTGATATTCATAAATGGTCTGATTGGTTAACAGTTGTATGATGTATACAAGTCTATAAATTTTGTGTGCGAACAGATCGAGCTTTCTTATGCAAAAATTGTTCGCGAACATAAAGTACACATTGGGATCAAGCTGTTCGCGAACGTTTTTGTATTAGTACCGCGAACGATGAGCTGTTGCTGTTACGTTTTGGATCCATTACATAAAAGCCCCTTTTTTTGTTCTCATATAATTGTATGGATTTCGTGTACACTGAACAAGCCATTATCAATCGCTAATTTTAGAAGAGGATGGAAGGCGACGCAACTTAAGTTTACTCATGCATTACTTTGAGGTTGCAGAAATAAATGGTCGATCCTATAACTTAATGTTTTCCGCTAAAGATTAAATCTTGACATCGAGGCTTGGAATCGTTATTTTTGCCGATTTTGGCGATGTAGCGAACTGACATGTTAACTTAAAAAGTACAGTACGCGCTAAAAACGACCGTTGCATGTCGAAAGAGCGAGTTGATATATTTCATGTTTCGGCTACAGCAGAGCAGACTCCCTGTCACCGTTTTATTCGCTGTGTTTGTAATGCTGTAGAAATATCGGCAGCATTTCCGACGACAACGACAATCTACACGCCCATTGCTGTAGCCACTATTTGATCTATCTATCTGATTTGCCCCTAGACTAAATAAATAATCGCAACTATGAGTCAGAAGTTAATATTGCTAGTTTGATACTCGCTCGACTGCCGTTAAAGAAATCAGGAAAATCTCAGATTTTATTAGAAAAAGTGTTTCTGCTTTCTTGAATAGCTTTGTTCAAAAGTTTTAGTGTACCTTTTAATTTTGTTCGAGACTTCTTCGAAGTGTAGATTATAAAATCTGGAGTTAAATCCGAGCTTGCCCGAGATGGATGAATCCTGAAAATAATCTTTAGTGCTGCAGCGTATGTTAAGCAAATTCCATCAATAATGTTCATTGTATCCTGCATTGTTTTAGCACTTGCTTACATTCCACAACTCCGCTCATGAACATTTTCTTCGGCGACATTGCCGATGAAGATTGTCGCAAGCATAATAGGCGGTGAGTGGCTAACTACATGTAGCATCGTATGTAGTCGTCGCCGTTTTCTCAAAAATAGCGGTTACCTGCGAAAAGATTATTCGTTGTCTTCCTGAATACATGGATTTTCAATAGACCGCAAGTGGAATTTGACTTTGTATTTTCGCTTTTTCGATGATGCCCGCACAAGCTGTCATCAGCTGACGTAAATTTGGAAACCTTGTGCTACTGGCTATTCAGGGTACACGCAACGCTTCAACTTAAGCTCTTCACAGAGTTGTAGGATTAAAAACGATGCCAGAGGGAGTTACAACTATAATCTAACACTTTGTCAGAGTAGTTGTTTTGAGCTGTAGTCAAAGTTCCTAAAAAACGCACAAAAGTTAAATATTAACTGGTATGTAGCTAGCCTTATCGCTAAGGTGTTGAATTCTTATAGATGAATATATAGAGAAAGGTACACAACTATTGAGCGTCAACATACAGCCGATTATGAGCCGAATATCAGCCATGTTGTTTGAATATTAATTTAAGAGGTTACACACTCGATTATTACGTATTTAGGGAATCGCAAATGTGCAAGTACATAAAAGATAAACTGTCTTATATAACGAGACCAGTAGCACTCATAATCTAACTCGAGTGGTTGCTGGGATCGCGTATTTCGGTCCCATTGGCCCATTCAAAAACCCGTCAGCATCCATGCAGCGTAAATAATGACAATAACAGCGCGCGATTAGCAGTAACTCTGTAAAATATATAAAATGCAATCTATAAAATTGAGGGCAACATTAACATACCTATAACTAGAGTGGTTGCGGAGATATTGCCGCAAGATTGTAGTTTGGGTCCCATTGGCTTGTTCCAAAACCTGTTTTGGCCAAACCCTGCTCGATTACCTAATTGAACTTCGAACCG
>JASANE010003753.1:0-18768 GCA_030248225.1 Trileptium ribeirensis
CACGAAAATTTTTGATTCACAATAGCACGGTTTGCAGTAGAATGCTAATATAACAGCTTGAGTGACAACCACAGCAGCTAACAGTACAAGACAAAGTATGGGTTTGTTAAATTTGAATATAGTTGCCTGTTTATTGGTCATGTTTACATTATGAAGCGATACGTTTTTAAGCATGTTTAATGAAATACCTTTAAACCATTTAAGCATATTTGTTCCAAACCACATCGTGATTTCAGCTAATTTGAAGTTCAGTAGGAAATTCACCCATAGCAAAAATGACTATTGCCTTACTGAGTTCGCTTGAAAAGTCTATACATAATCGAACCTGTCCATTCTCTGGATTACTTAGATAGTTACAATCACTGCTATGGTCTCGACTAAGATCAGTGCAAAATATTTGATATCCAGCACCTGGTTTAAATGCTGTTGGATTTAAACCCAAGTTATCATTTTTACAATTTAATGCTTGCAGTGTAAAATAGTACCACCTTAATGCACTAGAACCTTTACACGGTACGGTGATATTACATGGATAGCGATCATTGTTCATAAATATTGTGAAATGATCTATATCCGAAAGTGAAAATTCAAACAAATTTTTCTTTGCCGAACCCCCATAAGCCTCTTGTAGAATGGACCATACGTATATCCTACGAAGTAGATTTTCTTCAAAAATTGTCCAGTCAACGTTTTGCAACCCTTTGTTTGCAGATAGTGTGTGTATTGTATACCTGATTCCGAAATAATTTGCTCCCTTGGTGTTTAAAAGTCGGGATTGGTGTTCTAGTGCTTGTTTTGTCAACTTTACCTTAGAAATGTAAATTTTGAACTTATTGATCCAAATTTGATACTCTGAATTACCATTGTGTAAAAGCACTAAATTTGTTGGACTTCTAACAAATTCTAATTCCATACGGATTTTTGGTGGTAAATACTTTGGGTTTACATGTGAATCTGTTACAACTGGGAAATATAGTTCACATTTCTGAGACATCATAATATTTGTATTCCTTCGTACACCTGGAGAATTGTCAGCGGTTGTTTCATTAAACATGTAAGGGTCATCATCGTCATAAATTGCACCGGTAAGGTACTGGTTTCGATAACCAACGCTCGTGTGTAGGTGATAAAGTACGTATGTCATCCATGGGTAATGTTTCTGATTAAATGTTATCGGTTCACCATTAATATTCATCTCAATAGTAGAAAATAAGGTATAGCCAAACATATTACAAGGTATTACCAATTTGTCCGCAAGTACATTTTTTTTCCATCTGACTGTAGCACCTGTGTCTCAAGGTAAGCATAAATTTGAGACAAATCTAATAAATCATAAGCATTTTCGCTTATATTGAATCTCAATATATCATCAACGTCGGAACTAGGTAATGTGGTTTCACATGCTACTTCAATAAGTTGTGTTGAAACAACCGATTCCTGTGTGGGATAAATCCCCTTTTCCCAGTTTAATTTTTCAAGCCCGCATGTTTCCGCCATTTTTTCTGCCGTGTGATAAATTTTCATTTCCTTTTAAGAGTTTTGGATTTTCTGGAAGTTACTTTGCGTTTTCGAACAACTGGTTTATTTTTTCTCCTAATAACATGAACACGTCTCGAAACTCGTTCTAAAGTTTAGGTGAATTGAAACAAAGTGAAGCAGACATTTTATATTCATGCAAGTTTATTAACAATGCAAATCTTTTTAGGCATTTTATGTAAACCACAACCGCAATAACAATTCAGATTTATTAAAGAATCTAACAGGGTTGAAATCTGCATCTACTACTTGGAATTGGAACGTTTTCTACGCACGGTGTTGTTTTGTTGTAAATATACTGTATTATTTCTGAGATGACATGTAATATAGGTTTATATTTACCGTTAAAAAGTCTCTCCTTGACAAATGAGTATAAGATAAAAATAGGTTTGTTGCGGGTTAAATCCAATGGTATTTCATCAACGTGCCTACCATTTTTTAAATGTGAATTTTGATACCCAAACAGAGCTTTGAGTTTTTCTGATAATTTAATTTCTGCATCGTCCAGACAATAAACAGTTAGTTTGTCACATGTGGGGTCTACACTAAACGTAATTTTTGAAGAAAATCTGTTTAAAAATTCAAGCAGCGCTTCAATGTCATAATAACCGTCATCCAACGTAAAGACTTTCCATGATTTTGCCTCTAAGTATTCCACGTTGCTTTTGTTCAAATTTATATACTTTTCTGGTACTTTTGCTTCCAAAACACGAACATTAGTAGCGCAAAACTGTGTCGGAAATTCAACTTATGCATTTTCCAAACCTGCAAATTATCACAATTTCCATGTTTATTATTAGATCACAGATGGTTATAAAAGCCTTTAAGCATACTATCTACAATAGACACGTAATTATAAAAGCTTTCAACGCTACCACAACCCGTAATTTTACCTGTTCTAAATATCAGCGTCGCACATTTGTCAAGTTTTAAAATAACTGCATTATGTAACTCAGGTTCGTACATTACTCGTAAACTATATTTCCATTTATTATACAAATTGCTTAAATCTAGTTTTTGCCCAGTGTGCAAAAGTCCTACTAAATTTTTTAACTGTAAACATAAACGGTGCTAAATAGTTATAATTTAATTTGAAAAGATTGTTGCGAAGCTGATTCAATATTACAAAAGCCTCGTTTTCTGATCTGACACCAACCAAAACAATTGTTCATTGGAAAATAATAAAACAGTATCTCGTGGTTTGAATTTCCAATTTCCCCCACTGAACTTTTTTACGTTATAGTTAAAATTATCAATGTGACATGATAAATATAGCAAGTCTATCCTACAGCCAGTATTAGATAGGATTGTCATGTTCGTTATGAGCACTTCGGTTCGTCCCGGATTTCCATCCACAATTGCCCCAACACATTATGCCCTGTCAATTGAGTAATATCGCGACTCGCTGCATCAAAAATACTCTTTCCTATACCCCAATAGTTATCCCATTCAGATGCTATTGCTATTAAAGCATTGTAAGTCCCAATAACAGCTGCTCTTACGTGTGGTGGTTGTTGGAATTTTGCTTGTAGACCAACCTTCATTATAGATATAGCATTGCCGTGTTGTATCCACAGTTTTTCGTCAAAGTTTGTCACTTCCCGACCAATTTTCTTCTGCTGTGACGGTTTATATGTATTCATGATTGCTTTATAAGAAGCGTCATCATTAAAACAGCGAGCTTTTTCGCTTTGATACCATTGTTCAACACAGTTGTACTTGACGCCATTGACAAAAATTTTACCAACGTTAAAATTGCTGAATACACTCCACCCTGTTCGAAAAAGGACGAGTAATGTATTGTCTACAGAAGTGCAGTATTTTGTATGCTCCATTGCAGTCAAGACATTAAAATGAATTTTTGTTCTAGCGACGAGACTTTATATAGCTTTTCACGACACATGATGATTGGTTAGTTTGCCAGTATATACTTTCCCAGGATGACGTCATTTTTATTTTTTCTCCCCCGCCCAAACGCCGACGTTGGTACACCTGAAAGTAGCGTCTCGAACTTTTCAGAATCTAAAGGTCGTGGAGGTGAGAAATTAACATCAGACACAAAGTATTCAATAAGATAAAAAATGTTTGAACCAATGGTCTTAGCGTGATAAATAATCTTATTATTTTCCTTAAGGTTTAAATTTTTTGATACTATTCAACATTAACTTCGCTTTATTACGCAAATTCTTAGGAAACATTAAAGATAGGTCATTTTTGTGCTCTTGGTGGTCGTACAAAGAAACTTCGTTTCTTATCGCTGCATGGGATTTTTCTTACAACCCGCGCTTTCGCATTGCATCAAGCGAACTTACGGGAACTAAGTTTCTTGACACTAAATTTTAGCAGTTTACGTGCCATAATATTTGCTGAAATAAGCAGTTAAATATTTTACAAGTTTTGGTTTTAATATTTTTCGTTTCTGAAAAGCTATTGTATTCTTATTTGCGAGCTTTTTAAGAATTTGTCTACGCGCCTTTGCCCTCGCTAGCGCGTTATACGCTATTTCGGAAAACGCTCGTATAAATGAATCTGGAGCAACTTTTACAACCGCTGTGACCACTCTTGACGATGATTCGTTCAAGAATTTTAAAGAGATTTTATGTTTTTCCATAAGTTGCCACATATTTTTCCTACATCTATAAAATACAGCTCCTTTTAAGCATATACATACATCTGATCATCATCGGGAAATATATTTTGTCGAACCCTTAGAATGTTTTCTGTGGTGGCCTTCAGATCTAGGAAAAGATACCCATATGGTGACTTTGTTGCTTGTTCAAAAACGCTCACGAGAAATTGCGGTTTTGAGGGCCACATTTGTGTCCCAAGGGTAAAAATCATAGACTGATCTTTAAAATTTGGAAAAAGCACCATATACTGTGCATTGCGTGTATGGGTTCGCATGTATTTACATTGATGATATAGGCTTTGGGTGACAAAAGTCGTACTTAGTTTATTATGTCGCATTTTCCAAAACGCAGCAGCCAATTTTTTGTCATTTGATGCTTCTAGCATAAGGTCATCCGAGATGAGGATAGTATTACCAGTGGTTGATTGAGGAAATTCTAAAGGAATACCTTCATAAAGCTCTGGATTTGGTATTTCTGCAGCAAGTTTCTGATATATATCTTGGAATATACTATAACAAAACAAAATCTTGCTCACGGTTTGATCGAAAAGATTATGTTTCAACAAGCGAGCGATCCATTCAGTTTTTCCACACCCAGTTTGACCGCTTATAACGCATGGGAACGGTATCTCCAAAGGTAATATTACTTTATCATTATAAGAATGATTAGATTTAACATTAATTTGAGACATGGTTTTTTGTTGATTTCCACATTTCTTCTTATGTTGGTGCAAATGCCGACGAGAAGAGTAAACTCGATCGCAGTTTTGACATACATGATCCATGGTTAATTCAAAAGTTTTCGGATCTTTTTAAGAATTTTTCAAGTATTTCATAAGTATCCAAATACGTACTCCACACCTCAAAATTTGTAGGTTTATGGGTACTTTTTACCCAAAATTGTACTTTATAGGTACTTTGCGCTTTAAATTTGTTTTTATGGATAAGCTGTAGTCCAAATCTGTAGCCGTGGTACAACAAATTTGTAGTGTATAGGTACTTTGCACTTTAAATTTGTGGTTTATGGGTACGCTGTAGTCCAAATTTTTAGCCCTGGTACCCCAAATTTGTACTTTATAGGCACTTTGCTTTTTAAATTTGTGGTTTATGGGTACGCTGTAGTTCAAATTTGTAGCCCAGGTACAACAAATTTGTAGTGTATAGGTACTTTGTGTTTTAAATTTGTGGTTTATGGGTACGCTGTAGTCCAAATTTTTAGCCCTGGTACCCCAAATTTGTACTTTATAGGCACTTTGCGTTTTAAATTTGTTTTAGCCCTGTAGTGTAGCTCCCCAAATTTGTAGTGTATATGTACCTTGTTCTTCAAATTTGTAGGTTTATGGATGCGCTGGAGGTTTTTGGGTACTTTGTGCACCAAGTTTGTAGGTTTATAGATACTTTTTGTTCCAAACTTGTGGGTTTATGGGTACTTTGTATCCCTCTATGTACGTTTTACGCAGAAATGTGTAGGATTACAGGTACTGTACCCCAAATTTGTATGCCTGCGAGTACTCTGTATTCCTATAGTGGTTTAAAATCTTTTTCATATACCCATGAGTTCATGGAATCAGGATATTCCAGCCATTAAACCAGATATTCATTACCACGTCTTGTCTTACGTTTTCGTAAAATTTTTTCAATCTTATGCATATCAATTATAAGTTTAACATTTTGTAGTACAGGACCATAAAATTTACCAAGAATCACTTCTTTATTAAGCATCAACAATTTCATATACAGGTGGATTAAAAGGAAACTGATTATTAACAGTGAAAACTTCACGAGACCACAGTTGGTTAAAACCACGTTCAAATGGTAGCCTTTCTTTTGAGTTTCGTACAACATCCCTACTTTTAAATTTATATCGAACATCAATATCCATCGCAGGGAATAACTTTTCTCTTACTAAATCTTCGTTTTTGCTGACTTGTAACCAACTTGATGTCTACATACCCCCGGACATTTTACATTGTCTTTCCAAAGACAGCATTATTCATTAGTTTGTAAAAGTTCTTTTCAAACCCACTTCGAGTCCTTTTAAGCGTTTCGGTGTAGAGAAAAATATAGGGTCCCATCCAATTTGACTGGTAAAAGGAGACAACACAGTGAATGTACTGTAGCTCCATTCCTAGGGACAGGCACAGTGGTAAATTTTGCAGATGTAAGATGTAGTTCTTCTTGTTCCCAAGGTTGGCGCCAAGCTTTTCGATCGGAGCGTTCCTCACATTGAGCATCTGCTTCATATCGTTGCAGTAGGGGGACAACATCGTATTTGTAACTACTATTCGCTCAGGTACCATTGGATGGTCATTATGAAGGTTATGACGATGCGCTGGATTTTTTTTAAGTTCTACCTCTAAAATTTATCCAATGTCACCATTTGTGTCTAGGGTCATCCAATTGTCCATACCATCATTTCCGCTCTTCCCATCCACTTGAAGGTGTGATGTGGAAGCTTTTGGACAATAGACCAACCACAAATGTTATTTACATCCAGATCGACTATATAAGAAGTGGGTTTTGAGGGATCATAGTTGTCGAGGTAAGGGTTGTTTGCTTTCCAGTGTCCATGCGAAATGACTGGCACCCCACCGCGTATTCCTTGCTCGAAGAACGAATACATGTCTGCATCCGATAGGAGATCCAATGTAACACCCATATATCTTAAACATGTATCCCAAGCAAAGCTTGGAAGCGTCATATAGTGAACAGGGTCTAGGTTGTACTTATCGAAGCATAGGAGACGAAAGTTTTCGAATACATCCTGGAGAAGCAAAATGTCAGTTTTAGATAAAGGTCGTGATACTGACCAAGTGTTTCGCCGTTCATTTCATTCCATACTGATTGACCGTGCGTGTAATCTGCATCGTAAATTCCTTCGCCACTCAAAGATGAATGAAACATCGCCTGTGATGGAAGCCTCCTGTCATCAAATTTGGTGATCGTATCCATATATTTGTAGGAATAAACCCCTTTATGAAGCATAAGTTCACGTTTATCACCAAAACACTTGGTCATTGCTTGGAAACTGTCACACCGCTTTGCTTAAGGTTTTCCACCAGGGTTTGGAGAGACGATGGGAGAAACTGGAATGTATCGACGAATCTTATTTTGAATCGGTATTGTGATTCGCCATCGCCATCGTCAGCCACAGTAGTGTCGTCACATCCGAGGATGAAATCGATACCTTCTTGGTTTTCGTCCCAGCAATCATCACTTTCATCATCTGCACTTGACTCCAGCACTTCGAATGAATCGGCTGCGCTGCATCGCCTTTTAGCTTTCTGTTTAATGGAGAACGACATGTAGTCTTCCATTCCTTTAGCCATGCAGTCAACTTCAAGACCCATTTCAGCGCAAATGGAGCCAAGTTCTTGCATGATAAGGTGACCATCGTGCCGTCGCAGGTTGTGGAACAACACTGCAACACCTCGACTGAGACGATAGCCAAAGTTACATTTCAAATGTGCTGCACTACGATACCTGCCACAGAGGTGACAATGGTCTTTAGCTTTTTCCAGCCGATTCATATTCCCTCCACACAAATAACAGTCTATTAATTCGATAAAATCAATTTTGTCAGCGTCTGTCATGTTGAGTACTTGTTGTTCGTATGTGTATTTAATATGAAATTGTTCGGTTAACTGAATGACATTATGTAAAAATGTTTTAACTACGTTGGGACCGCGACAAATAGTTGGGTTTCCGATTTCCACACGATCGCTGCAACATCCGTAACTCTCCACCAAACGTATCCATAGGGTACATGTCTCTGATACGGGTTCAGGAATGATGTGGTTGTAGATGGTGTACAAGAGTGAATTTTTTCGAGTACACATTCGAAGTCTGTTTAAAGCACTTATGGGGAACGCTGCATACGATGTAAGTTGGTAAATTTTAGAGTGGAATTGTGGGGTGGGGTCTTGACGCGAGAAGCTTTGTCATTTCGACATCTCTGGAGATGTTCGTCGCCTTGCTCTCTGGAATAGCAGGGGTAAGACATTTGTCGCAGAAATATTTTTTGCGACGGTCACGTCGTTGATCATGCAATAAAGCATCAAGACTACGCACCAAACAGTAATGGTTATCGTAAAATAGGAGATGAATATACCGTTCATGATTTGTCTTAGATATATACAAGGGGAAAACAATATTATTTTCTAGTCCGCATACATTTATAGCCACATCATTCTGCCTTTAAAACCGTGGAATGTCTAATCACTTCACGGGATAGTCTATTCCAATCATATCAATGACATCAGTATATCGCTGATAATTGCTGACACGTTGTGGATGTTGCGTATGGTTAATCGGGTGCAATGCTGCAATGACGTTCCAAAGGAAGCATCGATTACCGTTGTTCTGGATGTTGAGCACAGAACATTTGTTGCGGATATACAACGGAAGTTGTTTGTACGTCGATCCGCGAAGAGGACGGTAGACGGTAATGTGCACGTCACCGTGTTGTACATCCTCTAGAATCCAACCAGACCCTTTACCTTGGAAATCGTCCAGTTTCTTTACAAGGTCGTAAAACATCACGCAAATTTCGTCATCTATATTTGAGCCCGGTAAAATGGAACAGGACCTAGTGTTGAAATGTGCGGTCATCCGTGACCCATCCAGTTTACGCAGCACACACTGAACGCTAATCCACAACTTTATACCTCGACGTCCCTTTTTTCAACCAAATTCGTCAAAAGTGTTTTTGGTTGCTGTAGGAATACTGATAGGTCAAGAGTCAGCTCATTGGGTACCAGATAATAGCTGGTAAGGTATCACTTGAGCGCTTTAACCCATCGTAACAACTTGATGTTAGAGTTCTGATCGAAAATTGATGCCTGTTGTTTGTAGGTATTGATCGCATTCGCCATAACCGTTAGATCGTTTAAATCTTCTTCGACGCGTCGCGTCTTTGACGATGGTTCATCCATCATATCATGCGCCGTTCGTTGCAGAATATCGAAGTTCGCTGACTCGTCCTCGTTTGTCCACTGCGGTTGCTGCAACATTGCGCTAGACGTGGATGGAATCGATACCGTCGACTGCTGATGCATTGCGCTAGACGTTGATGGAATTGACGCCGACTGCTATTGCATAACCGTACTACACGCCTGTGAAGGACACGGTTGCACTGCGTCAGACATCGAGCCTTGACGTGATGTTGATGGTTGTTCAACGGTGAGAAATTCGTCGAGGTACTTGTGCTGTTTTTAGACGTGCCGTTTTAAGACGTCTTTGCGAGCGGAAGTATTACCACACCAGTGAAACTTGACACGCATGTTGGTGTGTACTGACTTAATGTGTTTAGTTAAGTGATCTTTTCGCGAGAAAACAGTGTTACAGATATTGCAGGAAACCATTTTAAGCATATAATTTACTGAATCGATAGTAGTACACTTAGCTAAATACTTTCTGAAAATCTGGCAAAGATCAATTGAGTTAGCGATATGTAAATGCGTTCGTCTACGCAATGCTAGAAGGCGGTTGTCTCACAACTGTGCACCCTCAGAGAACCATGCGAAATAAACTCAATAACCGTGTTAAAACATGTTTCCTTTCGAAAACTTAAAAAATGCGACAAATCCGTTTAAAACAGCAGCACCGTTCTCAACAATTTCGAAAATATTTATAAATATCACATTATTCTACAAAACAACATGCCTAAAACGTAGCGTATCAGGACTGTGAAACCACCTGGAACATCATTGTCTTTCCTATATCCTAAACTATCAGTCAGACAGAAAAGTGTTCGTCAGTATAACACATACAACTCAACCTAATGCAAACAGAAAATGTCGGAGAGTCCTCTAATTGAAAGAGCGGTACACAACCCTACAGGAGTTTAATTATATCTAACACTGCCGACACCTTATGCTATCATGTGTAAAAGACCGCATAAATTTTCTGAAATCGTTTTCGAGGTATTTAGAAATTTGGACATTCATAACTATTACAGCTATACGAACATTGCTATATATATAATATGTATATATGCTTGCTCTTTGCAATAAAACCATGCCAAAGCAACTACTAAATTAGTAACATGTAAATTCAGCACTGCAAACTGCATCACCCCCAACCCGCCAGTATTTATAGATTTATGTGCATTGCGACATGCTGCCCTTGTAATTTGACAATGACAGTGTCAATCTTTAAAGAGTTTTTCATAAACAGTATACTACAGTGTTCCGCCTTGGGTTTTATTTGTAAAACATAACGCGAAAACAATACCCCACTTTACAAATTTACAACAAATTAGTGGATGTTAAGCGGAGTTATGCCCAGTAACGGCAAGATAAAAGTATGAGGATCAATATAATAAGTGGTAACACGACGACTCAACCTCATTCTTATCATTGACGCTAAAATGTTTCATTTCACGCTATCATGTTTTCTCAAACGTTTTACAGCTGTCGCCTTCATGCGACTACAAGACTGTCCCAACATTTTCGACAAGGGCACTCGGGTCCAAACTCCGCCAAAAAGTCCTGGTTTTACAAACCCCAAAAGACGGTCAAGCGGATTTTGAAACGGTGTTCCCAAATAAAAAATCATGACCGCCGACGCCGTTGCCTTTCGTCGACCAATTGGAGTGCGTGGTTATACCAACCAGCCAGTATGCCACACAATGGTGATCGTCATGGATTACACCGTCGTAACGGCATTTTTTATCAGTTCTCGTTTGGAGTTGGAGCGCGAGATGGATAAGGAATTGCGGAGACACCGTTGTTGAACCTCGGGAGTTCCCACACCCAAAACAGGAAACCTAAAAAAGGGTAGAACACCGCTACGCCAGTCGCAATCCTGGGACCCTTCGGGGGAGTATGGAGCCCACCCAGGATACGTAATTTTTGAAGAGAGTCATAATTTTAAAAAGTAAATAGTTTTCACTGTTAGCTTCGTACTCACAGTTGTGTGTGCATTCGTTTGTTTTTGCAGTAAATCTAGTTTTGTTCCAATCGAAAGAGAATGGGATTTTACAATGATACTAAGTTTAATAAACCACCTTTTTGTTGACAATGAAAATGTAATGTAATGAAATCTCGTAATAATACAACAGTCATGTGCAAGCAATAATGTTGTACACTGTTTTAAAATAACGGTTCAAAGACATAGGGTGATTGGAGAACTGAATTGAAGACTACCGTCAGTAAATCGATATAGTAATTTGACACAGTTTCAATAGCGTGCGTCGCCCAAATGACTGTAGGACACATTAACTAGATAATAAACTTAACTGAGTAGGTTTGCATATATATAAGTAAGTAATCGTCATGGGCTTTTACCCTGTGCAACATTGTCTAATAAGCTTAATTATCTAATTTTCCCGCTCGCAAATTTGTGATCTAGAAACACATCGATTCAATTCTATCGTATCTATCTTGCCGATATGCAGTGAAACCTCTAAATTCGATTTAAATGAACAAAGTAATTCATAACAACAGGCCGCTTCGAAATTGCTTAACTTCACTGCGATCTAAGTAAATCGTCATTCAACACTTGTGAAAAGAGCTGGTAACTCGGAGCGAGTTAGATAATCAAATATATTTGGAAGCGAAAATAAGTTCGTTGAACCCTTCCAACATCCTTATTGTGGGTGTAAAACAACGAAACCAACACGTTTAACGGTTTACATGACTCTATATACCCATAGTTCACATATCCTTAGTGAAAAGTTCGGTATATTCATCCATCTGGCGATCAGTTATGGGTCCAAACAAGCAACAAATATTTGTACGTTTTAAACCGCCGTTTGATGAAAACCCTGCCTGTTTCGCTCACATCGTTTCGAGTACCCTTTTGTAAAAGATTTCGAAGTCCGCTCAGTGGTCCACGAAATTCTTTAAACGACAGAAGGACACTGACTTTTATAGAATATACAAGTAGACACTTTTGAAGACGCTTTCCAACATTATGAATTTTGTGACAGTAGCAGCGAGAGCGAGAGAAACCCAGATTGGAGAGACTATACAGTGAAATATTTATATTCTTACGTACATAATACATGCTGCATAGTGGTGTTTGTTGCTGTGAATCGGCGGTACCAGTGTCGCTTCTTTGTGCCGATAAATACATAGTCATTGAATCAGTCACAGAAAAAACCTATATATTTCCATTTTATAATTATGTAGCACCCTGCTAACCTGGATGTGCAACGCTGAGAAATGTACCAAGAGGTGCAGGTGAGCAAGGGGAATCAGTTGCTGAAGCGCAAGGTTTTGCCTGTATAAGTTGTTTATTTTCATGCGAAAGGCAGTAGGGTGTTATGTTCCTAGCCTAATAGTGATAGTAATATGAAGTCCGGCGAATGAAGCGAGTGAAAAGCAGAATGTTTTTCATGAAAATAAGCCACTAAATCAGTACCTGGCAATTGATCTGAAATATTTTGCCAATATCCGCGCCCAAAGTTTTTGAAAATCAGTACCCAAAACCGGAATTTACAAACATTAAGACCTGAGATGCAGCTCCAGGTACAATACTAATTAATTTAAGCAAACAAGCTCATTAGCACTACTAGTTCAGTAATCAGAAATGTCATTTAGCAAAATGGAATATTCCCGATCGAATTTGTTCAACCACACAAATCCTTGAACAAATTCAATTTTCATCACATATAAAAATAAATGAATCACGGGGCATATTTTCCACTCCGTTCTACCAGTGACAGTCTATGCTCAAGTTTACGTCATCTGGCGAGGCAACCGCTTTGAAAATGCTCGCACATGCTAGATACGACATTTGAAACTTACACCTGTCATACTTTTAATGTATTAACATCTCGACCTGCAAGACCCAGAAAGTATCGAAATTCATCCACGATGATTCTCTAATGCTTATCCGTGTAAAAAAAGCAAATGCTCAGTCAAACGGTGTAATGAGCATAACTTTCACATGTGCTGAATGTCTGAATCCGTAGTGATCGTTATCATCGCAAATACGTGTAATAAGCTCTTTATATAATATATATTATATAAATATCAGTGAATATCCGGAGCTAAAATTTGTCAGAACCGTAATTCGGGGTATATCCCAATATAAATTTATGTGTTTGTCACGAAAATTTCAAGCAGTTTTGGAGCAAGACACTTCTATAAATTCAGTCGAACTGACTATATATAATGAATAAATGAAAGTGAAACAAAATGCTAATTTCTACTGTTTAGATTTCTGTAACTGTAATAATTGCAGAATTTTGGCGCTAACGTTATGAAAGGGACTTATTCGACTCAAGCTGGGAATGCTGATTTGCGCTGGGAATGGGAGTCTGTAAAATATATAACCTATTTAAAAGAGCACTGGCTGGTCCAATAAAAAAAGTCATACGCGCGGAGGTGGTGGTTAATTTTCTCGCAATCATTTAAGCTTATTCTGAAATTTATGTTATAAAAGAGATTCGCTGCATTTCACAGATAGATCACTGACATGCTACGAAGTCTAAATTTCGAAGCAATCCCTATATTTCACAATGGACGCTAAACACTTAATCAAAAAACTTGATTTAAACTATAAATCATTTTCTAAAATGGTCATTCAACTTGCTACAATGCACAGCTGGAGACTAAGTTGTCTTATTAATTTGAGGAACATAGTTTTCACAACGATTATAAAACTTTATCTTATTTAGTCTTTAAATATTGTTTGTATATAATTTATAAAATCGAGCCGACAAAGCTATGTTAATCCTGAAGTTTTCGGACATTAATAATTTTAAATTGATTAAATAAAAACGGTAACTAAATTGCCGAGCCAGAATAGAATATATTTTTGGATATTTATTAGATAGGTGCAAATATGTTTAATTTGCGCACCATTTCTACTAATTAACTAGATTTTATAACAGTGTATTTATTTCACAGAGTTTCTTCGAATTCATACTTGATTTATTACATTAGTGAAAAATTCTACTAAATTTAGCTTGGGACTGGACGTTGTTTACGTAGTAGTTACGGATGCGCATTTACCCGAGGCTTTAATGTGGATTGCCCCTATTACGTACGACCCCTATGATAACCTACCAACTTAAATCTCTGAACCTAACGCAAACGGTCGACCCTTTGAGGATTTTGGCACCCGGCGTGGAAGACTGGCGGTGTCGATCACCTCCGACATCACCGGGGGTTGCCCGCGTGTAGCAAAGCTTCCATGCCTGCACGGCTCGCAGAACGTCCCACAGGATTACAAAAAAACCTGAAATAATTATATTCGTTCTAATGCTTGTTTCGTTATTTCACATTACGTTTAGCAAAATATGTACGCTAGCTGTAAAATTCACAGAAATAAATATCGTATAGTTTACGCAAATAAAGTGACGTTCTATAAATTGCAATCATGTCACAGTAACATTTTATCATCCACGCTTAAGAATTGTCAAATAAATATTGTGCAGTGACGAGGTGTGTTTGTGGCAGTAAAACTGTCCTGTTTGTTACAATTAACTGTTGAAACATACACTTGACAATTTACCTTATACTAGATAAGTAGCTACGTACGTAGAAATTGTACGGGTTACCCCAAGTCTGTTTCTCACACTCCCACTTCCGCTACAATAAAAATCCATGTCTGAGCAAATGATATTACGCAAGAATTTTAATGTACGTTGCCTTGCTATATAAAGCTTTTGATTGATATATGTATGTGGCTTCGCATTGATATATATTGCTTCTGCATTGAATCACTAGAGTCATGTATGTAACGAAATCATTCATCAATTATTTCAATTTTTAAGTTATTTCAATGCATAAATGTGAGTAATATATATGAGAAAACACTTTCTTTTTTCAATATTACAAAATAATTTTTTGAAAGAGATACCATTTCTCTTTTTGCTGGGTGGGCAAATATCCGGGGCGGCAATTGTCCAGGGACAACTGTCCAGGTGAGCAACTGTGCGGATGGACAACTGTCCGGGTGGGCAACTCTCCGGTGGGCAATTGCCTGGGTGGGCAACTGACGGTAGTTACCCGCCTTTTTTAAACAACTATTCAAACATAGGGCATTGAAGACACCATAGTATATTTTATATGGCATTCGCGAGACCATTATTTTCCCTACATAGTATATGCTTCTGGCTACCATATACCATGGTATGGTTATGATTACATAGGGACAAATGTTACACACGACGAGGCATTTTATAACGTAGATGCCGCAAAATTTTGACGAAATTGCCAAAAATTAGCAAAAAATAGCAAATAACGATGTAAATTTTGAGAACCACCCCCAGAGCCGACGAGCATTGGACACCGATGTCATAGACCCATTTCCAGCATTTCGGGGCATTGTCACTGATTTAGCAGAAATGTGGCAAACTGTTGTTTTGTTTTATCTGTTATTATCATGAAATCATGACTGTTTATAAGAAGTATAGGTATATAATTTGAATTTAGTGTATCCACTCCGGATGCTGCAAGTTTCGTTAAATCTTTTAGACGTTAAGGTGACTAGCAAATCGACACGGTCTCAGTAAAAAGAACCTATATACTTGCTTTTATACCAAAAGGAAATGGACCGCCAGGTATTTTGACCTTCCTGAGGCCACATAGGTATCTTAACAGGCGAAAAATTATTCATTTCTATCGGCGTATCTGTAGGCAATTTTTTCTGGTGGAGCTAGAAGAAACCGTAAGTTTTCTCTTGTGCCTTTCAAAATGGTAAAATAGCAGTTAGGTTGCGCTATCTAGTATATATCTAATTTAGTCATAGCGGGTAATGCCGGACAGCACGGCATTAAGGGACGTTATAAGCTGATGTTTATTTCACACTACGTTTAATATCATAGATGTCGAAAGTCCGCTGGTTTTGGTGTGTACACGGTAGACGATTAGCGAGGGGTGTAGACGGTGGGTGGGGTAGACTAGACGGTCGGCAAGCGTGTGGTCTGGGGAGAGACGAGGGTGCGGAGCGTTCAGATGATGGGTAAAAATGTCTTGACGGGTGCAACTAACCCCTATGAACACCTATGCTTATATATGTAGGAATATATAATGCGGGATTCACGTTGTAATGTCCCCACCAGTTGGAACTTATGTACCCCACCCTGTGGCAGGCACACCCTTCACAACAGGGTGTCTTGGACACACTCTACTTTTTGAATAAAAGTTCACAGGGTAGATAGCTAGCTGCTAGCGTTATTTTAGAGGGTATCAAGCACACCATATTAGTTTTACGTTTTTTGATGGTATCGGCCATACTGTCCGGTCAATCCCATATAGCCTACGGGACCCCTGTCTAGGACTGCACTGGATAGATTCAAGTGCCACTTCCGAATTTATCTTGCATTCTACATTTTAAAGTCAGAATAAAATGTTTTCAACGATAAAATTTTTTATTCAGTAATTTACAATATGGAAATCACTATACTAATACTATACGGTGTCTGCCACACTGTCACTATAGAACAATACGATTCCCGCGGCACTCTACTGCCAAAATCAGTAGCTAAGGGTGTGCCTGCCACCCTCATATTTTGTATATGGTATGGGTGTCGCTGTCACTGTCTTTACGGTATAGCCTACACTACAGGAGGACAAAAGTTCCAACTGGTGGGGACATTATAACGTGAATCCCGCATAAGGAGATAAGTACTAAAACTTTGTCTCCTTCAGTGTTCGGCTGCCGAACCCCTAGGGGCCAAGGTGTGTGGCGGCTGACTAAAGAAATTTATCTTACAAATGTAAGCAGTATAAACAAAATATAGTACATGTCACTTATAGTAGAGGCGTGACTCTTTGGGACATGTGTTAATGCAACACTATATATTAAAATGCGTGAAAAGACACTACATAATTTATAATTTATAATGTATGGCGGGCGATAAATATTGTATTGAAAACGTGCATAGATGCGGTTATAGAAACAAGCACATTGTCGGATAACAGCTACCGCTAATCCTGTCATGCATGAAGCCAGAATTGGAATATACAGTAGCAGAGAGACTCAACTGCTCTGCGAAAAGAGCCCAATATCACCCGTATCGTATAGTCCAAACTTTCGTGACGATATTAATACTTTTTGTGTATTTGGGGCGTCATGGGTGCATTCACAAATGTTTTAGACCCATACATAAAGCATATATAATTAAATATATATCGACATGACCCCATGAGCAGCAACATAAAATATGAACTGCTTCACAATACAGCTCAAATCGCATGCGATGCTGGTGAACTGAGCGTGTTTGTGCTAGTCGTACTCGTAGCAATTTTCTAAATGCGACTTCATTTTGCCAGAGACCAAAGTCTTTTGCCTGTGGATGCGTTGTATGTGATATTCCAATGAGAAAATTACGACTTCCATTCATAAAGTATTGTCGTGAATGGTAGAGCAAACTAACAGATTCATCATCGACAATGGCGATCCAAGATTTAAGGTTCCATTACTTTGTGGTTAGGAACAGCCGGCAGTAACAACTAAGGTATAGAGACGCGCTTATTATGCGGCGTTCACGTTATAATGTCCCCGCTGTTTGGAACTTTTGACCCCCTGTAGTCGCGACCCTACCGTATAGACAGTCGGGGTGACACCCATACTGTAAATCAAATGCCGAGGGTGTACGACACACCCTTAGCTACTAAATTTTTTCTAGACAGTGTCGTACACACCCTTAGCTACCAATTTGGCGCGAATTAACTATAACGGACACCGTCTGTAGCGAATGCGGTTTATTAGTCAACTGTCCTGTGGTGTTTTTCCTGAATTCTCGATATTTGTATCTAGCCCATATGAACATTGCTCAAATAATTCCGAACAGTGTCAATAAAACTGCCAGAAGACACGGTGTGCCTGGCACTGTCGGCAAGTGGTATACGCGTAACTAGCTACCGTTGAAAAAATTTATTAAAAACATGGGGGTGTCTAAGACACCCTGTTGTCAACAGTGTGTCTGACACTGTGTGGGGTACATAGGTTCCAAACGTTGGGGACATTATAACGTGAACGCCGCATTATTCGGCGTCCACGTTATAATGTCCCCGCTGTTTGGAACATATGTCCCCCTGTAGTCGTGACCTTACCGTATAAACACTCAGGGTGACACCCATACTTTTATCAGATGCCGAGGGTTTACGACACACCCTTAGCTACTACATTTTTCTTTACACTGTCGTATACACCCCGAACTACCAATTTGACTCGAATTAACTATAACGGACACCGTCTGTAACTAATGCTGTTTATTTGTCAACTGTGCTATATATTTGCATCTGGGCCATATGAACGTTGATGAAATAATTCCGAACACTGTCAATAAAACTGCAAGAAGACACGGTATGCCTGACTCTGTCGAGAAGTGGCAATACCTCTAGCTAGCTACATTTGAAATAATTTATAAAAACTTGGTAGTGTCTAAGACACTCTTTCGTCGACAGTGGGCCCGACACTGTGTGGTGTACATAGGTTCCAAACGTAAGCGGCATTATATCTTGAACACCTCATTAGAGCACTTTGAATATTTGCACGGAGGCTCCATTTTTATCGAACGCGATCTTTTAATCTCGGATATCATTTTGAACCATCGACGAAACCGCTTCGACTTCTTATTTTTGAGTTTTGATTATTGTCAAGTACATTAATGACTGTTTGAATAGCAACATAACCACTGA
>JASANE010003755.1:0-32255 GCA_030248225.1 Trileptium ribeirensis
CTTGCGTTTTTCCCTTCTCTATTTCACCTCGTAATTCGTCCATTGAGTTGGTGGTAGGGGTCCACCATGTCGATCCTGAACATGTGGAATGGTGCTAATGCTTTGATCGGTTGTAGTGGGTCTCTAAGTTTCGGTCCTTGTGGAAATCGGGCGCACGGAATGTATTCTTCGATGTATACATCCGCCACCGGTTATTAATTCTTTACCTCTTCCCGCTTCGTTTTGGCTTTCAATATCAGACCACTGACTGTCTTCTCCTTGTGTCGGTTGTACCTGTATCTCTGTTTCAAATATCAGAGATACATCAGAGTCGGAATCTTCATCCACCACAGCTATCGGATACTTTTTAAATCTTTGATTTCCTTTACGTTGGTTGTCTTTAAGTTCTTGTTCTTTTTGTTTCTTCTTACTGGCTTCTTTCGTTTTATTTGGATTGCTTGCCGTTGATCTTCGCCAGTTCTTTTGATTACCAGTGGTTTGTACTGGTTCTTTATTTTTTTCACCCTCCGATTCCAAATCCTCGGTTCCAGGAACAACTGGTGGTCATGACATACAATCCGCATACTGATTGTATCGTCCCGGTTTGTATACGATTGTATACTCGTACTCTAGGATCTTGTTCGCCATTCGCGCAAACCGCACGATCATTTGTTCCAGAATCTGGAGCAATGGCGCGTGGTCCGTAATGATCGTCGTATGACTTCCCAATAAGTACGGAAGTCCGGAAGTGTTGAACCGCACGGATTACTGCCAGACATTCTTGTTCCATTATCGAGTACTGGGTTTCTTCATCGCGGTCCTTGTTACTGCCATAGTGGATCACGTGTTCATTCCCTGCTTCGACCTCTTTGTAATAGGATATATCGAATATCATGTTTGCATACATCGGTGTATAGGATAAACGGCGTGTACAGGTCTGGATATCCCAACACTGGAGGCGTTATCATCTTGGTCTTCAGGGTATTGAACGCTTGTTGGGTATCCTCCGTCCACAGTAGGCTTGAACTTCACCATTCTTGACCACTTGTTAGTGATATCATAGATTGGTGCTGCTATTGTACCTGAATCGGGTACGAATTGTATATAGTATCCTGTTCACCAGAGGAAGCTTTTGGGTTGCTTTACTGTTTTTGTTTTCGAGAATTTCTGTATCTTCTCGATCTTTCCAGGTCCGTTAAAATTCTTTTGTTCGACACGATGTATATATTCCAGAAACAGGATTTCTTCTTTCAGGAATTTGCGCTTTAATCCTTTTGCTTTGAGGTTTGCTTCCCGAAGACGCCCCATATAACCTGGCTGATGTACAAATGATCCCAGTATGACGTTGAAAATATTATATCATTGAGGTAACATAAACATGATTCCGTCAGGATGCCCGCTAGGATCAGCTGCATCATTCTTTGAAATGTTGCAGGGGCATTCGTCAATCCAAACGGTATAACGTTGAATTCGAATAGACGTGGCAGATGAACGCGGTCTTTTCTTTATCATGTTCGTTCATATGAAATTGCCAATATCCCGACTTGAGGTACAAATATGAAAAATCCTTCGCTCCGCGTAGCGCATCGTACATTTCGTCGATTCGTGGTAACGGAAAACTGTCACGCTTTGTAATTGAGTTGAGCATTCTGTAGTCGGCACAGAATCTTTTCGATCCGTCCTTTTTGTTGGTCAATACGATCGGCGATGCCTATGGACTGTAGGATCATCTGATCACTCCTTGGTCCAACATCTCTTGGACTTGCTTGCTCGCTTGGTTCCGATCCACATACGGTAGGCGTCGCATTGGTTGTTGAACCGGTTTCTCGACCGTGGTTTGGATATAGTGTTCTACTTGCGTACTGATCCCGATGTCGTAATCCGATTTCGAGAATACGTCTTGGTAGTTGTGGAGTACGGTTGCTAAGTACGCCTTTCCTTCTTCATCGATAACAGATTTGTCCAGATCGATTTCAGCAGGAAGTTCGATACTGTTCATGTGCTCCGTTTGACGTATCACTTGTTCTTGGAATTGCTCGATGTTGAGTCGGGGTAGTTCTTTCTTGCTTTCTTGTACTTCAGTATCCGCAAATGATATCGTTTATGGATTCTTTATCTGGATTCTACCAGTCCATGATTTGATTATTGGTTTTCCTCTTTTTCCAACTACGATCCATTTTGGCTCGTCTTCTTGCTTCATTGCTTGGTTCTTTATTTCTTTTCGCTCGAACCGGTCAATCGCTCTTTGTGCTTTCTCTTCATCAACCACTGTTTTTACGATCGTTTCGTCGCCCTTTCGTACCAGCGGTTGATGTTCGATTATTTCCATTTCAACTGTCTTTAGGTTGCACACAGGTATCATGATGTTGCCTTTTTTGGTCTTGATCAGAGGTTCCACCACTACCGTGACACCTTCTTTTGTTCCTTCTGGGATCTTCACTTCGATGAACTTCGCTGACCATGGTGGAATCACTTGTCTATACGAACACTTGCAGATTTCTATGTGATGGTCATCTTCTTGGTTAATCGATCCCATTTCTTCAACAGTGTGGTATCGGTTGAACCGTTTATCTTGATTCGTAGTTCTTGATAATCGATTACCAATTCAACGCTGCCAAGAAAGTTCTTGATTACGATGAACTGTATCTTCCGTACCTTCTTTTCGAGATGGACTTGTACGAAGAGGTATCCTACCGTTCTTTCTGTTAGATCCCCATTGAATCCGGCTGCGCATAGTGCGGTTTCTTTGAGTGGTAGTGCTTGAAATGTCTTTCGTATTGTTCTTCACTAATGATCTTTATTTGTGATCCCGTATCGATCAAGCCTCGGAGCTTCTTGTTTCCTTCTATGTACGCATTGATGTAGTACCTTGACAGGACTGTCGGGTCCCTGCACGGGTCGTGTTCTTCCGATCGATCCACTTGGTTTACTTCCATCAACGTTTCTTTCTTTTCGTCCACGGATATATCTTCTATTTTCTCGAATTCCTTTTGAGTATTCTCGTTTCTTTCCACTCCGCTCGCTTTTGATGGTCGTTTGTTCATCGTCTCATTTGGTTGATTCGGTCGACTTGGCAGTATTCGATATTGGATTTGATTCTATTGTTGATTTTCCGTTCGGGTTTCTCTTATACTTTGTCTCGCATTTCTTACGGCACATCGTTCCGTTCTATGGCCCAATCTTCCACAATTGTTACACCTTGGTGGCGCTTGATTCATCAGCGTTTGTCGGTTCTGTTGCTGTTGATTTGCCACCTTTATTGGCATTCTTTGTTGTTGCTGTTGTTGCCAATTCATTTGTGGTAGCATCGATTGCTGCGGTACTTACATGGGTTGAATCATGTGCAACATCAGTTGTTGCATTCCCGCTTGTCCATATTACGGTTGCATTGGTTGTTGGTAATTCATCCCAGTTTGCATTGGTACCATTGGTACCGGTGTTACGCATGGTTGTGCAACTTGTTGCTGTTGTGGTTGCGGTGGTTGCATCGGTTGATTGTTCCACCGCTGCGGTCGCCATTGCATTTGCGATATTTGTATTCTGGGTCGCCCTATCCATTGACCCATGTTTGGTCTCGTTTAATTGACGTTCGGGTGACCCGGTCGATCGGATTGTATATCCCGATATCTTGGTCATTGCGAAGGTTTCTTCCTTTGTCACGAATAGTCGGTTTCAAGTTTCGATCTTTAACCCGGTGATCAATGCCGACGTGAGAACTTCTTCAACAATTGGTTCAGGTATGCCCATTGCGGTCAAATTTCTTGCTGCGTAAACCCGTAGTCCATCGACGAAGTTTTTAACCGTTCCCGTTTGCCGTAAACTTTGTAGCTTGATTATGTGGTTCGTCAACGTCTTCGGCACGTCAAATCTTTCCTAGTACGTCTTGACCAGTTCGTTGTAATTGTTGAGTTCTTCGGCCTTCTCGATCGTCAAGACTTCCGTACCTGATTCCGTACCTGATCCGCCATTGTCAATTTGAGGACCAATATAAAAGCATATAGATGATGCAGGCAATGGCTTGCCGAATTGCATCGGCAGCGCAAAATGATTTGAATTGGAGTTTCGTATCTGGAATGCAAAAACAAAGCGGCAGCGCAAACGAATGCTACAGCTCTGGCACTGCGTGAGACGTGTGTAACAGTTTTTTGAAAATTTTGAGGTTGGGGGCAAATACAATTTCGATTGGAAGTCGGTTCCATGTCTCAACTGTTCGATACGCGAAGGCATAGAGTGCACAGTTGAGGTGCGGCGAAAGACGACTGGCCAGTTTGAGCGGATGACCACGGAGACGGTCGCTTTGTTGTATGTTGAAGAATCGTGATAGAGGGAGATGCAAATTAAAGCTTCCAAATATTCTTCCGATTTTCCGCGCATTTTCGCTTTCAGGACCCGCAACTTCGCTTGTTCGTCATCTATTCCGTCTTGAGCCAACGCTTTCTCAAGTTCTTTTCGAAATTTCTCGAAGCTTGACTCGCCTTTGTACGGTTGTAGGTTTCGAACTTTGTTCTCCATTTTGATCATGATCGCTTGACCGATTGTTTGTTTGCGTCTGTTCGGTACTTGTGGCGTTTCTTTGGTTGCCACCTTGATCAATGCTTCAATCATTCTCGTCATCATATCGTTGTTTTGTTGTACTTCTTGTTCTCGATTGATGGTTCGACTCGTTGTTGTTATCACTTCCTGTGGTTGGTGGTATTGACATACGTAAGGTGTTGCTGTTGCTAGTGGTACACCGGGATTAATCATCGAATTGATACCCGCGAGTAGGATTTCATTGTACTGCGGTACCATAGGCGTCGTACCGTAATATCCATACACGTCGTTTTGTATTGCACCGGTTACTGTTAGTTGCACTTGGTTCCATGTGCTCGTCGTTTGAAACGCTTCGCAGTTTGTCGTCACATACGGTGTTTGCATTCGGTTGTATCCACTTTCACTTTGGGTTGCACCGAAATTTGTTGTCATATTTCGGACCGTTTGACTTGCACCGGTTCGTTCTTTATTTATACCGGTTCCATCATGAATTGCACCGAATTGCTCTTGATTTGTATCAAATTGTTCGTGATTCGTATCGATTTGATTTCGCTTTGTGCTGTGTGTCGTGTGATTCATGCCTATTCGACATTGATTTGCACCGATTTCATTGTTATTTGCACCGAATTGTTCTGGATTTACGTTGGATTGTCCACCGTTTGCGTTGAATCGGCTTTGACTTGCACCGGTTTATTCTTTATTTGCACCGGGTTGATCGTAGTTTGTCTCGGCTTGATCTCGGTTCACATTGAATTGTATTCGAGTTACACCGAGTTGATCTTACTTTGTACCGAATTGATCACAGCTTGCTTCAACTTGGTCACGATTTTCATTATTTCGTATTAACTGTGCACCTTTCTATGATTGCACCGAATTGATCGTAGGTTGTGTTGGTTTGGTCACGGTTTGCACTGGGTCGTTTTTGACTTGCACCGACTGCGCCGAATTGCGTTCAATATTCGCCAATTGTTGGTCTATTTTTATCGTATCTATCCGGTTGTTGTTGTTTCTCGTAAATCTCGACGGTGCTTCTTTTTGCACCGGTTTCTTGGTCGTTGACCGTGATTATTTTCGGTTGTACTTGCTCAATTCTTTCTCGTTGTTCGGCACCGGTTTCACTTGATCTTGATCGAGAAAACTTCGTATTTCGATTCTTTCATCTTCGTCAGTGCTTTGTGATTCTTTCCTTGATTGTGCTGGCGGGATTGGTTCGTCTTGGTCGAAACTTTGGCATAGTTTATTTAACTCTTTGGTCAGAGTTGCATCCTTCTTTATAAATTCCAACTGCTTTTTTGTTGTTGCAGTTTTTGTATCAGTTCCCGCATTGCTTTTTCGCGGTCTTCCTTTGTTACGAATAGTCAGTCGTTGCTTGTTTCTTCATGAAGAAATTTCTTCTTACGTTTGTTGGAGACTTCTTTTGTCTTGCAATTGTTCTTGTATTTTTGGTTCCAGCGTTCTTGAATCAAATTCTCGAATTATATCTTCGAGTTCTTTTGTCACGGGTTTGTCGTCGTTTCTTGCGCTTTTTCGCTTGATGATTCTTCCATCCCAACGTTCTTAGGTTTCGTTGTCGATTCTTTGCCGATTGTAGTAGCGCTTCTCTCTGAAGTGGCATAATAATATTTAGGATTTAGACAGGCTTGCCTACTACAATATAAATAATCCTTATTTTGGCTTCTGCCTTATTTAGGGTCAATGGGAGTTGCTTTTTGGGTTTTCCAAAAATATGACCAATATTATTTTTAAACTGTCCCACTTTTACACAGCATCCTGGTCAACATGTTATATTTTTTACCAGGACAGGTTGGATGACCGGATTTTTCCTTATGTCGGCTATCAGAATTAAAAAGGGGACACGATTCGTCACCGAAGGATTGTGCGGTTTTAGGTGTGGCCAGTAGAATGCCGGTAAGACGCTTGGTATGGCGCGCGTCTTCTTTTCGTGTGCTATACTAATACCCCTATATTTCGCGATACGGCGTGATCCTTGCTCGGCTCTACGTGCTCGAGTACCTGATACTCGGTCAACAGACACGGATATAAAATGTTTATTACGAACGATAAAATGTTAGGCACTGATAACACCGTCGTTCACTTTTTGGCACTCTTTTGATAACCACATCCAACTACGTACTCGGTGCTCGTTTCGAAAGGTATCGGTACTGTTCTTTTGTACCGTATTTTTTGCTCACACAAGCTTCGCTCTAATTTTTCAAAACAGTTGATCGAGCTCTCGTTACCAAAATGGTGGTACTTCCTTTAGTACCGAACTCTTTTAGCTCACTCTAGCGCTTCACCGGACTATCTAGCACAGTCTGACCTTCACTTTCGCTATACACCTCGACCACTAATTCCGATGGTCTTGACAAGCCCTGTTTAATACTTTAACCGTTAAATTTATTTAAAGCTAACAAGTCCTGACCTAATCCTTAATCCTAAATTATACCGACTAATGTTTAAAGGTTATATATACTTGAGCGATAGGGGTTAGGATTTATGTTATTTGTCACTTTACTAAAGCCCTTGTGGGTTGACACAATGACGCCGGACGGCAGCCACTGTGCGATTATCTGAGTACCTCAACCAAATCCTTAGAATTACACTAATAATGCCAGTTATGTTATACTCCGGACGGACGCCAACCACGTTAATAGGAACTTTGTACAGTAGCGGTCGACTACTGTGCAGTTGAGGTTTCTCACTACTGGCTTTGATAATTTGACCTTGGGATGTTTGGAGTAGGAATTTCGCTAGGTGGTTATACGAATCCTCATCCCTTACTCAACCGGTCTACTCAAGAATAGTGTGTTCCACACAATGACGCCGGACGGTAGCCCCTGATGTGTTAGCACTACTAATTTTATTCGAGTCCCGCCTTAATCTAGCCCGGGTTGCCACTGGTTCGACACTAGCCGAAATTTGTAAAGTATTACTAGCTCTAGGGTTATATTACTACCTATCGCTCCTAGTAAGCCCTTTTTGCCACTGTTCTCGATTTGATAAGGAAAAGTAATATTACTAAATAAATAATAATGATAGGGTTACTTAATTGTGTCGCCGATCACTACTCTTCATGGAAACTAGACCTTTCTTCATTCTAGTACACGTATTCCAACCAGGTGCAATGCATTCTTTGCGCTTCCCAATAAAACGATGGCTTTCGTGCAATAAAAGAAGCAGGAAACCCAAGTATGGAGTTTCCTAAATTCCAAGCGCTAGTCCACTGGGCTAAGGGCCGAGTAAAAGCACTTTTTCCAGTTGGACTGCAATAGAAAATCACCAATATAATCGATAGATAATGCTTTAAACCTCCACACTTTTGCTCAGCACTTCTCAGTTCTATAACAAACATAATAAAACCAAAACACAAAAGCTACTATTAGCTAGGCAAGCTCCAAGAATAAACAATCATGAAGAGGTTAAAATATATTTCAAGCCGTATCACTAGTTTCGCCGTTCATTCTACGAGTGCTGACACCAGACTGAAGCAAAATTAGACTAAAACCCTTAACTACACATAGACAATAAAAAACTAAGGAATTTATGCAAATTAATTATAGCAAAAAGTGAAATTTTTAAACCAGGAACCCTTGGTAGCATAATAACCCCCAACACCAACAAACAGAAACGGTAGACTCCATGCATTAAAAAAATAGCTAGCTCATAGCAATGTCATTAATTGTCTCAAGTCCATATAACGACTTTATGGATAAAATTATATGGAATGGAGTGGAAAGGAAGTGAAGCATGGGCGTAAATACCGGGGGAATGAGGGGGTCCAACCCCCACTTTTCGATAGGTTACAAGGAAAATTCACAGATGGGTTAACCAACGAAACCTCCGCCGCTATTTAGCCCGTATATCAGAGCTCATCTTTATTGATAGAGCATTGATTAAGTAACAGTACCTGTATTAACTGTGTTTTTTAATATTGATTAAAGTTTATTTCTAATTATGTTGTTTTATTACTATTATATCTGTCGATGAGAGATATTTTGTGCCTATGAACATAGACGAGATTGCTGACGTCTGGGCATTGGAACAAAACAGATTAGGTGACTAGATTTTGATACATCTAGAAAGTTAACTAGCGCAGTACAATGAGTTGTTTGAATGGAGTAGCCTCAGAACCACAGTCAAGCTGACGCCATGGCTGAGCTGCCGTTCTACATATACTATGCCTTAGCCTAAGCTTCGACCTTTATATGACCCTTACATTATCACTAAGCCTAAGCTAGGGGCTGCCGCCTCCCGAACCGCCCGCACTTTGCGGTTCTTTTTCTAACAATATAACGTTACACCCCTAATCTTGACTTGATACACATGTTCTGGTGTCAGGTGATGAATCATACAAATTAGTGTCAGGTCGCGCAAAAACATATGAAACGTGTTACCATATGGATAACACGCTATTTTAAAAATTGTATCACCTGGTCATTAAATTACTAAAATCAGAATGCTGTGTATGCAGACACATGTAAATATTTGAGATATAGATGCAGTTGATCCCCACTTCGTAGGTTGGATTTATGCCCCTGAGTGAAGGCTTCAGTGTTACAAGTATAAAACAGTAGACGTCGTGTAAAATACCGTTGAATACGCTCTATTTTGTCAATATCAAGAAATAATAAAGGAGACCACACAGAAGAGCAATACTCTAAAGCTGGTATAGCGTAACATTATAAGCAGTCAACAATGAATACACATCTTTATGTAGCCTACGTGGTCCTAAGGGTGCGTAGTCCCACCGTGAGATTACACACAAACTAACAGCAGGTTATTACGAGATACACCAATGCGAAAACCAAGGGCTAAGTATTTTTGAGCTTAATCCTAAGGCCTTAACGTGTAACACTTATAATGCAGACATTTTATTTCACATACTACAACAAGTCATAAATTCTACACACATTAAACAAATAAACGGCTGAACCGTACTCACCTTGATTGCGCAGCGTCTGAGGCCGACTGAGGCCCTGATATAACTGCGCAACTCCTTAAATAAACTTTCTAAACCCAATTTCTTAGAACTCAAAAGAAACCAAGTGCTAAAATCTCTCTAACCCGTTAGATTTTAATATAATTGCTGCCCACCGGGATTTCGCAGTCTTAGAATTGTCAAATTCGATCTCTAACATAAATTTTAATTTTTGCGTTAGAGAACCCTTTTTTATGAAATTCCTGGAATCTCTAACTCATAACAAATTTTTGGAAAATCCAGCAGAAATACACTTTACATATCCGCTAATGTAAGTGTAACAGTTAAGGCACCCAGAGCTACACTCAAATTCGATATGTAACTAAACTATAGCCCAAAGTTGTTACACTCTCTTAGGAAGTTATAACTTTCAAGCATTAAATAAATCCTTATTACCAGAAATGACCGATGGAATGATGTCCGTAACTTATACAGGGGTGATCTTATTGTGCCCAAATTTGGAGTGGATGGTCTACAGCATGCCTATGGTATCTGGCATTAAAATCTCCATATGCCGAAACCATCCCCCCGCCAGTTACGACCAAAATTATACAGATTATATTTTTGCAAGCCTAGCATGCTAGGAATTTTACAATTTCAAAACAATAAAGTTTTACAATACACAACATACGACACCGTACAAACAATCACAATTCACGTGCCACTACATACATATCCCACGTATTATAAGAAATGTAAATAAATAAACACACAAGCACTCATAATAAATAGTTTATACAGCATACTGTTCTTATACACTGTAATAATAATACATCTATCGCACAAGCTACATTAAGCATATACACGTGTCACGCAAGCTACATTACGCATTATTCAACAACAAGTGCGCAGCGCGTAGTACATATAACAAGATGACTAAGATGACGCAGAGCTTCCCCCGGAAATTTTCCCACAATAGATGCGTATGAAATACACATAAGATGGTAGGATCAGATAGTAGGAATAAACTACTAAGCGACGGTTCAACACGTCACATTTAGTAACCAAACACCTAAACATTACGTTAATTACAGGATAAGCTTTGGAACAAATTTCGTTAATGTGTTGAAGTGGTTTCAAATTTTTAGAAATATGTACTCTTAAATCTTTCACAACGTTGCTTTAACAAATTTCGTTTTGAACAATATAAGTTGTTTCTGTATGATTATCGCCGATCCGCATGTATTGTGTTTTTCGCCTGCTATAGATAGTTGCCAAATTGTTGCCCAATTTTCAAGATAGTCTAGAGCATTCTGTAAAATAAAAACATCATTAAGCGTAGACAATTTTTGCAAACTTTTTTGTCATCTTCAAATAATTTTAATGTCATTATATCACCAAGCCATAGTTTTAGGTGATTTATAAAAATAGCAAAAAGCAACGGCCCCAAAACAGAACCATGAGGAACACCAGACAGAACAAAATTATACGAATAGTAACAGTTATAAATTTTAACACGGTGTATTCTATTAGTTAAAAATTCACGAATTCAATTAAAAACATTTCCTCGAATACCCAATGAGTTTAACTTGATCATCAGTTTTCTGTGATTAACAGTGTTAAAAGCCTTTGCAAAGTCTATATAAATTATATCAATATCACAATCACTATATCATTTCATGGATAAAACTGTGGCCAATGTAACCCTGAGAGCCCGAAGTGTAATGCATGCCATGCCAAGTCTTAGAATTAGATTAAAGCTTAGATCTTTATATGAGACATACACACTAAGCCTAAGTCGGGGCTACCGAACCCCACATTCTAATTTCGTCTTTATTCTAACGATACAACATATTACCCCAAAGGGTTACTTGGTCGAAATTGTGCATAAAATAGATTTTATGTATATTCGCAAAAGTTATCAAACGCATTTTGAAATTTGTCCAATCAAGGTTTGTTTTAAATCATTGAACAGCTTTTATAATAATATATTTGAAGGTTCTTCAGCATCAAGTTTATTATATCTGTAAAAACAGGGCAGCGTGCCGGGCCAGAAGCCATAAGCTTCAAACTAACTATGACAGAAAATAAATAGTACTGCCCGAGCGAAACGAAGTCCAGCAAAGCAAGGAGAGACGCAGCCCACCAAGCCTAAAGCTAACAACAAAACGCCTAAACTTACGGGAGAGAAAAATTGTTTTGACTGGCATCAAAACCAGAGTCAGCATGGTGATTAGTGCTTTGCCATAAACAGATAAAGTTTCGAACATTAAATACAACATGTTTTTTATAGGGTATTAGCAGCTATCGGTGTTTCATTCTGTGGCTTCTCTATAATACTGTGGTAAAAATTATGTTTTTTGTAAGGTATGAAAGCTCAACAGCCACCGAGGATTCGTGAAAACATACTTATAAAATGTTACAGAAATTTTGAGCTAGATAACCTTGGGCGGCTTATCAAGATTGCTGGTCTGAAATGTTTTTATTTTAATTTTGCGGCTCAGTGGTGTTCCGTTATATACCTCTAATCCGGTGTGTTTAATTTCTAAAAATTATTTTATGACAGTTTTTACGTGGATTTCCTATTGCTAAGCAATATTTAAAATGTGTTTACTACAATATTCTCTAGCTATGAACCACTATTACAGATACACAAACGGTCCAATAAACTATATATTTGGCGTTATAATTTACATTATAGAAGTAGCCTCATCACCCGCTAAAACTTTTGCCCAATGGCCCATACTGAGGACCAAAGGCGGCCTGTATTTTAGTGGGCAGCTTTTCAACCTAAAAATTACAACGTCGTATGCATGAGCCCTGATCTAAACCTAGATCGCCGCATGCATTAAGGTCGAATCCTCAAATTTCCTTTCCCCGGAGTCCGCTAAATATATATACTTTGTAGTCTAATCATGTTTATATATTCATAGCCATCCCTAAGCTTCCAGCCAATTGCGCACAACTATATTAAAACAGCTTTGTTATTGAATTTCATGAAAATTAAGTAATCAAAATGATATAGCACATTCTGGCTCTTCAGTTAAAATTTAACAACCGAATTTTGAATTTTGTAGACATAACAAACACGACTTGAGAACGTTTTGGTGTATTTTCATTTCGAAATTTGCGAGTAGATTTTACTATTTTTTGTGACTGAAGGTTTCCATATGCTGATGTATACAATACATATTCAATAGTCGGGTGTAAACTAGAGTATTTGTCAGGGCAGCGTTTCTAGCGCCTGTGCGTTTCACAGTGATATCTGGACGACCAGTCAGATAGAAAACGGAGTCGGCGGCTAGCGCCGATCAACGGAGGCTGGTCGTGCTTTACAATTTAATCTCTCTCACCCCCTAGCATGTATGTATGGATGTACACATTTGTGGACATTTCCGCGTGTCGCTGGTTATGATGCAATCGTTAAACGGTACCAAGTGTCAGAGCAAAACCATACAAATTAATAGTTTTTATCCGTTCTCATTTATCAACGTCTTAAAGTATTTTTATCAACTTTCACAATACAGATGAATTTGGCAAAATAATATGAATTTTATCTCATGTCATAATTAATGAACCGACATACATTCCCTCTTTAGGAAAATATTGTGATCAACCTCATATGCTCACCGAGAATCAATCACGTTTTTCGTTCCGAAATTGTGCGTAGGCATACGCAAATGGGTCAGATAATCACGGGAGAGGTAAGGGGATATCGTCTCAGAGGGTTGAGACTTTCTAGGGGATCAGAAAGGGGTGTGGTGACAAAAAGTCAAGGACCTCCTCTTGCCGCACTCATTTTAGCTAATTTCAGATCTTTTTTTGCCAGTTTTTGCTATTTTGTAAAAATTTTGCGCACGCTTTCAGAGTAGGGTGGTACCGTTACGGACTATATCAGAGCCTCCGGAGCGCGCTCCAAGGCCTCAGGGGTAGCTCTCTGAATCTCTGTTCAGCATGTATGATTACAGTATATCCCCGCTGGTTTATTACCTTAACACAATTAACAACGATGCATGCAGCCTGTCCGCAAACATGAATAAAAACTGCTGCACAGCATTGCAATCTCAAGCGTATAGAATAGCGCAACATTTGACAGCACTTTCCTCATACTGACGGAATGGAGCCGCTTTATATTGCGTTGGACACACAATTGGTAACCACATTAATAGTATTAAGCTTATCCGCAAGTATTAAAAATGTTTGAATAGACAATAGCTAGACATATGGCTAAAATGTGTTTAATAAAGAGTGGTTATGAAAAATTGTGTGGGATTTTAGACCTAAAGCGCAAAATATATCACGTTAACAATGTTAGTGCCTGGGTTTAGCACAAATGTCCGATAGCACAAATCCATTGTCTAAAAATTGTAGGCCTCGCTTGAGATCTCCACATAGTTTTTCAAAGTTAGCATATAGCAAATTTTCAGTATACATTGGTTATAATATTTATGGCAATCTAGTACCATCGGCATCGAACGGAACTAATGTAGAAATTCCTTGTATGATTCCAACAATAAAACATTAATATAGTCTCCACCAACAGTTTGAATTTTCCAAGTGAACGAGTAAAACCGAGACATGAATCAAAAATCGCTACTACAAGAGTCGTGTAATGTAAGCTAGGTCAGTATCGGCAAACTGTCGAGTCTGCATTGCTAATTTTTGTCCAATGGTTGCCTATATTTTTCGAAAAATTTCGTGCTGCTGCCAAGCCTCAGACGGCGAATCGGCGTCGCCCTAGGGGAGAGAGGGGTATGAACCTCAGGAGAGATAGGCACCCTGTTAGCACGTATGGCTATGATAAATATAACTTTTAAGAGTACAAGTGAACAATCTTCAATTAGCGTTCCTTCACATCAATAGTAATTACATAACTAACGTGTTTGAAAATTTCAAAATATAAAAGATGTTTACATTTGTGGCATTCACTGGATGTCATGGTTCACTAGGCTACCCAATTGTGTGGGGTCTAGTAGGCTGCAGGGATCCCGGGACTTAAAATTCGCTTTTTTGTTTTTTCGCCAAATATTCTATTATAAGCTTCCCTCAAATATTTAGTTTTCAAAAATTTTAAAATTTATATATAAAATTGTTTTTCTTTATGTAGTTAGCATATTTTTCACTTATTTCACTCGCTAGCAATGCCAAATTTAGCTCTGTTTTATTCGTACAAATCAGTTCGGTTTCTGATCTTGTAAGATTAGTGGCTTGGAAACGCGATTTTTGAATTCATGTCTCGGTTTTACTCGTTCACTTGGAAAATTCAAACTGTTGGTGGAGACTATATTAATGTTTTATTGTTGGAATCATACAAGGAATTTCTACATTAGTTCCGTTCGATGCCGATGGTACTAGATTGCCAATTAAATATTCTTATAACCAATGTATACTGAAAATTTGCTATATGCTAACTTTGAAAAACTATGTGGAGATCTCAAGCGAGGCCTACAATTTTTAGACAATGGATTTGTGCTATCGGACATTTGTGCTAAACCCAGGCACTAACATTGTTAACGTGATATATTTTGCGCTTTGGTCTAAAATCCCACACATTTTTTTCATAACCACTCTTTATTAAACACATTTTAGCCATATGTCTAGCTATTGTCTATTCAAACATTTTTAATACTTGCGGATAAGCTTAATACTATTAATGTGGTTACCAATTGTGTGTCCAACGCAATATAAAGCGGCTCCATTCCGGTCATATACGAAAGTGCTGTCAAATGTTGCGCTATTCTATACGCTTGAGATTGCAATGCTGTGCAGCAGTTTTTATTCATGTTTGCGGACAGGCTGCATGCATCGTTGTTAATTGTGTTAAGGTAATGCACCAGCGGGGATATACTGTAATCATACATGCTGAACAAGAGATTCAGAGAGCTACCCCTGAGGCCTTGGAGCGCGCTCCGGAGGCTCTGATATAGTCCGTAACGGTACCACCCTAATCTGAAAGCGTGCGCAAAATTTTTACAAATCGCAAAAACTGGCAAAAAAAGATCTGAAATTAGCTAACGAGAGTGCGGCAAGAGGAGGTCCTTGACTTTTTGTCACCACACTCTTTCTGATCCCTAGAAAGTCTCAAACCTCTGAGACGATATCCCCTTACCTCTCCCGTGATTATCTGACCCATTTGCGTATGCCTACGCACAATTTCGGAACGAAAAACGTGATTGATTCTCGGTGAGCATATGAGGTTGATCACAATATTTTCCTAAAGAGGGAATGTATGTCGGTTCATTAATTATGACATGAGATAAAATTCATATTATTTTGCCAAATTCACATCTGTATTGTGAAAGTTGATAAAAATACTTTTTAAGACGTTGATAAATGAGAACGGATAAAAACTATTAATTTGTATGGTTTTGCTCTGACACTTGGTACCGTTTAACGATTGCATCATAACCAGCGACACGCGGAAATGTCCACAAATGTGTACATCCATACATACATGCTAGGGGGTGAGAGAGATTAAATTGTAAAGCACGACCAGCCTCCGTTGATCGGCGCTAGCCGCCGACTCCGTTTTCTATCTGACTGGTCGTCCAGATATCACTGTGAAACGCACAGGCGCTAGAAACGCTGCCCTGACAAATACTCTAGTTTACACCCGACTATTGAATATGTATTGTATACATCAGCATATGGAAACCTTCAGTCACCAAAAATAGTAAAATCTACTCGCAAATTTCGAAATGAAAATACACCAAAACGTTCTCAAGTCGTGTTTGTTATGTCTACAAAATTCAAAATTCGGTTGTTAAATTTTAACTGAAGAGCCAGAATGTGCTATATCATTTTGATTACTTAATTTTCATGAAATTCAATAACAAAGCTGTTTTAATATAGTTGTGCGCAATTGGCTGGAAGCTTAGGGATGGCTATGAATGTATAAACATGATTAGACTACAAAGTATATATATTTAGCGGACTCCGGGGAAAGGAAATTTGAGGATTCGACCTTAATGCATGCGGCGATCTAGGTTTAGATCAGGGCTCATGCATACGACGTTGTAATTTTTAGGTTGAAAAGCTGCCCACTAAAATACAGGCCGCCTTTGGTCCTCAGTATGGGCCATTGGGCAAAAGTTTTAGCGGGTGATAGGAGAGCTACTTCTATAATGTAAATTATAACGCCAAATATATAGTTTATTGGACCGTTTGTGTATCTGTAATAGTGGTTCATAGCTAGAGAATATTGTAGTAAACACATTTTAAATATTGCTTAGCAATAGGAAATCCACGTAAAAACTGTCATAAAATAATTTTTAGAAATTAAACACGCACCGGATTAGAGGTATATAACGGAACACCACTGAGCCGCAAAATTAAAATAAAAACATTTCAGACCAGCAATCTTGATAAGCCGCCCAAGGTTATCTAGCTCAAAATTTCTGTAACATTTTATAAGTATGTTTTCACGAATCCTCGGTGGCTGTTGAGCTTTCATACCTTACAAAAAACATAATTTTTACCACAGTATTATAGAGAAGCCACAGAATGAAACACCGATAGCTGCTAATACCCTATAATAAACATGTTGTATTTAATGTTCGAAACTTTATCTGTTTATGGCAAAGCACTAATCACCATGCTGACTCTGGTTTTGATGCCAGTCAAAACAATTTTTCTCTCCCGTAAGTTTAGGCGTTTTGTTGTTAGCTTTAGGCTTGGTGGGCTGCGTCTCTCCTTGCTTTGCTGGACTTCGTTTCGCTCGGGCAGTACTATTTATTTTCTGTCATAGTTAGTTTGAAGCTTATGGCTTCTGGCCCGGCACGCTGCCCTGTTTTTACAGATATAATAAACTTGATGCTGAAGAACCTTCAAATATATTATTATAAAAGCTGTTCAATGAATTAAAACAAACCTTGATTGGACAAATTTCAAAATGCGTTTGATAACTTTTGCGAATATACATAAAATCTATTTTATGCACAATTTCGACCAAGTAACCCTTTGGGGTAATATGTTGTATCGTTAGAATAAAGACGAAATTAGAATGTGGGGTTCGGTAGCCCCGACTTAGGCTTAGTGTGTATGTCTCATATAAAGATCTAAGCTTTAATCTAATTCTAAGACTTGGCATGGCATGCATTACACTTCGGGCTCTCAGGGTTACATTGGCCACAGTTTTATCCATGAAATGATATAGTGGTTGTGATATTGATAACATTTATATTGACTTTGCCAAGGCTTTTGACACTGTTAATCATAGAAAACTGATGTTCAAGTTGGACTCATTGGGTATTCGAGGAAATTTTTTAAATGGATTCATGAATTTTTAACTAATAGAATACAGCGTGTTAAAATTGATAACTGTTACTCTTCGTATAGTATAATTTTGTTCTGTCTGGTGTTACTCAAGGTTCTGCTTTAGGTCCGTTGCTTTTTGCTATTTGTATAAATGACTTAGACCTATGGCTTGGTAATATGGCGACATTCAAATTATTTGCAGATGACATAAATGTTTACAAAAAATTGTCTACGCTTAATGATGTTTTTATTTCACAAAATGCTCTAGATTATCTTGAAAATTTGGCAACTACCTTTAGCAGGCGAAAAAAACACAATACATGCGGATCGGCGATAATTATGCGCAGAAACAACTTATATTGTTCAAAATTAAATTTGTTCAAGCAACGTTGTGCAAGATTTAGGAGTGTATATTTCTGAAAATTTGAAACAATTTCAACACATTAACTAAATTTGTTCCAAAGCTTATCCTGTAATTAACGTAATGTTTAGGTGTTTGGTTACTAAATGTGACGTGTTGAACCGTCGCTTAGTAGTTTATTCCTACTATCTGATCCTACCATCTTATGTGTATTTCATACGCATCTATTGTGGGAAAATTTCCGGGGGAAGCTCTGCGTCATCTTAGTCATCTTGTTATATGTACTACGCGCTGCGCACTTGTTGTTGAATAATGCGTAATGTAGCTTGCGTGACACGTGTATATGCTTAATGTAGCTTGTGCGATAGATGTATTATTATTACAGTGTATAAGAACAGTATGCTGTATAAACTATTTATTATGAGTGCTTGTGTGTTTATTTATTTACATTTCTTATAATACGTGGGATATGTATGTAGTGGCACGTGAATTGTGATTGTTTGTACGGTGTCGTATGTTGTGTATTGTAAAACTTTATTGTTTTGAAATTGTAAAATTCCTAGCATGCTAGGCTTGCAAAAATATAATCTGTATAATTTTGGTCGTAACTGGCGGGGGGATGGTTTCGGCATATGGAGATTTTAATGCCAGATACCATAGGCATGCTGTAGACCATCCACTCCAAATTTGGGCACAATAGGATCACCCCTGTATAAGTTACGGACATCATTCCATCGGTCATTTCTGGTAATAAGGATTTATTTAATGCTTGAAAGTTATAACTTTAAGAGAGTGTAACAACTTTGGGCTATAGTTTAGTTACATATCGAATTTGAGTGTAGCTCTGGGTGCCTTAACTGTTACACTTACATTAGCGGATATGTAAGTGTATTTCTGCTGGATTTTCCAAAATTTGTTATGAGTTAGAGATTCCAGGAATTTCATAAAAAGGGGTTCTCTAACGCAAAAATTAAAATTTATGTTAGAGATCGAATTTGACAATTCTAAGAATTCGCAACCCGGTGGGCAGCAATTATATTATAATCTAACGGGTTAGAGAGATTTTAGCACTTGGTTTCTTTTGAGTTCTAAGAAATTGGGTTTAGAAAGTTTATTTAAGGAGTTGCGCAGTTATATCAGGGCCTCAGTCGGCCTCAGACGCTGCGCAATCAAGGTGAGTACGGTTCAGCCGTTTATTTGTTTAATGTGTGTAGAATTTATGACTTGTTGTAGTGTGTGAAATAAAATGTCTGCATTATAAGTGTTACACGTTAAGGCCTTAGGATTAAGCTCAAAAATACTTAGCCCTTGGTTTTCGCATTGGTGTATCTCGTAATAACCTGCTGTTAGTTTGTGTGTAATCTACGGTGGGACTACGCACCCTTAGGACCACGTAGGCTACATAAAGATGTTCAATCATTCTTCACTGCTTATAAAAGTTACGTTATGCCAGTTTTAGAGTATTGCACTCCGGTGTGCTCTCCTTCATTATTTCTTGATATTGACAAAATAGAGCGTATTCAACGGTATTTTACACGACGTCTGCTTTTTTATACTTGTAACACTGAAGCCTTCACTCAGGGGCGTAAATCCAACCTACAAAGTGGGGGATCAACTGCATATAAATATCAAATATTTACATGTGTCTGCGCACACAGCATACTGATTTTAGTAATGTAATGACCAGGTGATACAATTTTTACAATAGCGTGTTATCCATATGGTAACACGTTCCAGATGTTTTAATGTGACATGACATCAATTTGTATGATTCATCATACAAACGTGTAACAAAACATGTGGCTCAAGTCAAGCTGAGGGGCGTAACGTTATATTGTTAGAAAGAGTACCGCTAAGTGCGGGCGGTTCGGGAGGGGGCTGCCCCCGGCTTAGGCTTAGTGATAAAGTAAGGGTCATATAAAGGTTGAAGCTCAGGCTAAGGCATAGTACATGTAGAACGGCAGCTCAGCCATGGCGTCAGCTTGACTGTGGCTCTGAGGCTACTCCATTCAAACAGCTCATAGTACTGCGCTAGTTAACTTTCTAGATGTATCAAAATCTAGTCACCTAATCTGTTTTGTTCCAATGCCCAGACGTCAGCAATCGTCTATGTTCATTGTCGCAAAATATCTCTCATCGACAGCTATCATATTAACAAACACCATATTGAAATAAACTTTAATCAATATCAAAAAAACAAACACAACAAGTACTGTTGATTAAGAAATGCTCTATCAATAAAGATGAGCCCTAATATACGAGCTAAATAGCCGCGGAGATTGTGTTGGTTAACTCATCTGTGAATTTGCCTTGTAACCTATCGAAAAGGGGGGTTGGACCCCCCTCATTCCCCCGGTATTTACGCCCATGCTTCACTTCCTTTCCATTCCATTCCATATAATTTTATCCATAAAGTCGTTATTGGACTTGAGACAATTTAATGACATTGCTATGAGCTAGCTATTTTTTTACGCATGGAGTCTACCGTTTCTGTTTGTTGGTGTTGGGGGTTATTATGCTACCAAGGGTTCCCGGGTCTAAAAATTTCACTTTTTGCTATAATTAATTTGCATAAATTCCTTAGTTTTTTATTGTCTATGTGTAGTTAAGGGTTTTAGTCTAATTTTGCTTCAGTCTGGTGTCAGCACTCGTAGAATGAACGGCGAAACTAGTGATACGGCTTGATATATTTTAACCTCTTCATGATTGTTTATTCTTGGAGCTTGCCTAGCTAATAGTAGCTTTTGTGTTTTGGTTTTATTATGTTTGTTATAGAACTGAGAAGTGCTGAGCAAAGTGTGGAGGTTTAAAGCATTATCTATCGATTATATTGGTGATTTTCTATTGCAGTCCAACTGGAAAAAGTGCTTTTACTCGGCCCTTAGCCCAGTGGACTAGCGCTTGGAATTTAGGAAACTCCTATACTCGGGTTTCCTGCTTCTTTTATTGCACGAAAGCCATCGTTTTATTGGGAAGCGCAAAGAATGCATTGCACCTGGTTGGAATACGTGTACTAGAATGAAGAAAGGTCTAGTTTCCATGAAGAGTAGTGATCGGCGACACAATTAAGTAACCCTATCATTATTATTTATTTAGTAATATTACTTTTCCTTATCAAATCGAGAACAGTGGCAAAAAGGGCTTACTAGGAGCGATAGGTAGTAATATAACCCTAGAGCTAGTAATACTTTACAAATTTCGGCCCAGCGTCGAATGAGTGGCAACCCGGGCTAGATTAAAGGCGGGACTCGAATAAAATTAGTAGTGCTAACACATCAGGGGCTACCGTCCGGCGTCATTGTGTGGAACACACTATTCTTGAGTAGACCGGTTGAGTAAGGGATGAGGATTCGTATAACCACCTAGCGAAATTCCTACTCCTAAACATCCCAAGGTCAAATTATCAAAGCCAGTAGTGAGAAACCTCAACTGCACAGTAGTCGACCGCTACTGTACAGTTTTATTAACGTGGTTGGCGTCCGTCCGGAGTATAACATAACTGGCATTATTAGTGTAATTCTAAGGATTTGGTTGAGGTACTCAGATAATCGCACAGTGGCTGCCGTCCGGCGTCATTGTGTCAACCCACAAGGGCTTTAGTAAAGTGACAAATAACATAAATCCTAACCCCTATCGCTCAAGTATATATAACCTTTAAACATTAGTCGGTATAATTTAGGATTAAGGATTAGGTCAGGACTTGTTAGCTTTAAATAAATTTAACGGTTAAAGTATTAAACAGGGCTTGTCAAGACCATCGGAATTAGTGGTCGAGGTGTATAGCGAAAGTGAAGGTCAGACTGTGCTAGATAGTCCGGTGAAGCGCTAGAGTGAGCTAAAAGAGTTCGGTACTAAAGGAAGTACCACCATTTTGGTAACGAGAGCTCGATCAACTGTTTTGAAAAATTAGAGCGAAGCTTGTGTGAGCAAAAAATACGGTACAAAAGAACAGTACCGATACTTTTCGAAAAGAGCACCGAGGAAGTACGTAGTTGGATACGGTTATCAAAAGAGTGCCAAAAGTGAACGACGGTGTTATCAGTGCCTAACATTTTATCGTTCGTAATAAACATTTTATATCCGTGTCTGTTGACCGAGTATCAGGTACTCGAGCACGTAGAGCCGAGCAAGGATCACGCCGTATCGCGAAATATAGGGTATTAGTATAGCACACGAAAGAAAGACGCGCGCCATACCAAGCGTCTTACCGGCATTCTACTGGCCACACCTAAAACCGCACAATCCTTCGGTGACGAATCGTGTCCCCTTTTTAATTCTGATAGCCGACATAAGGAAAAATCCGTCATCCAACCCCCGTCCCTGTAATAAATATAACATGCTGACCACGATGCTGTGTAAAAGTGGGACAGTTTAAAAATAATATTGGTCAGTATTTTTGGAAAACCCAAAAAGCAACTCCCATTGACCCTAAATAAGGCAGAAGCCAAAATAAGGATTATTTATATTGTAGTAGGCAAGCCTGTCTAAATCCTAAATATTATTATGCCACTTCAGAGAACGCTACGACAATCGACAAAGAACCGACGATGAAACCTAAAAACGTCGGGATGGAAGAACCATCAAACGAAATATCACAACAAACGACGACAGACTTGAACATGGCAAACGAATTCGACGACACCATTCGTGAAGTCAAATCAAAAACGCCGGAACCAAAAGTATATACAAGAACAGTCGCAAGACAAAAGAAGTCTACAACAAACGTACACCGAGACGTTTCAAGAAGAACCAAGCGACGACCGACTATTCGTAACAACACAAGATCGCGAAAAAGAAATGCGAGTAGCAATACAAAAATTGCAACAACAAAAAGAAAAGCAATTGTAATTCATAAAGAAACATGCAACTCTAACCAAAGAATTGCAAAAACTATGCCTAAGTTACGACCAAGACGAACCAGAAATTCCACTAGCGCAACCAAGAAAAGAATCGCAAAGCACCGACGAAGATGAAGGAATCGAAATACGAAGATTTTTCGAACGAGATCAAGCGAAAATGGTGCCGAACAACGAGAAAGATTCGGAGCAAATACAACCTACAATAATCACGGTCAACGACCAAGAAATCGGTGCAGAAAGAAGCACAGTCGAGATTTACGAGCAACAACAACCGAATACAAATGCAAGCCAAGCCCGACTCGAAACAAACGATGAGCAATTCGAAGCAAACAAAAACTAAATCGGTGCAGGTCGAATGCAATGTTACACAAATCGAAATCAACTCGACGTAAATTGCGATCATTTCGGTGCAATCACAGAAAGATTCGGCGCAAAACCAAGACTATACAATGGAAATCAAGACCAAATCGATACGAATCATGAACGACGCGGTGCAAATCAAATGCAATACGGCGTAATTCAAGATCGAATCGGTGCAAATAAACAACCAACCGGTACACATCAAACGGTGAATACATGGAACCAGCTACAAATTTCGGTGCAACCCAAAGCGTAAATGGATACAACCGAATGCAAACACAGTATGTAACGACGAACTGCAGGGCGTTTCAAACCATGAGCACATGGAACCAAGTACAACCAATAGCAACCGGTGCAGTACAAAGCGGCGTGTACGGATACTACGGTGCAACACCCATGGACCCGCAGTACAATCAAATTCCACTCGCGGGATACAATACAGCGCAATTTAAGATAGAACCGGTGCAAATAAAGAACCAACCAGTACACATCAAACGGTGAATACATGGAACCAGCTACAAATTCCGAGCACGACAACAAATTTCGGTGCAACCCAAAGCGTAAATGGATACAACTGAATGCAAACACCGTATGTAACGACGAACTGTGGGGCGTTTTAGACCATGAGCACATGGAACCAAGTACAACCAATAGCAACCGGTACAGTACAACGTGACGTGTACGGATACTACGGTGCAACACCCATGGTTCCGCAGTACAATCAAATTTCACTCGCGGGAAGCACCTCGATGATTAATCCCGGAGCACCTTTGGCAACAGCAACACCTTATGTATGCCAATACCATCAACCACAACAACGAGTCAAACAATGAATCAGGTACAAGAACTACAACAGAACAACGACTTGATGACGAAAATGATTGAAGCATTGATCAAGGTGGCAACCAAAGAAACGCCACAAGTTCCGAGCACAACGCAACAAACAATCGGTCAAGCGATCATGATCAAAATGGAGAACAAAGTTCGAAACCTACAACCGTACAAAGGCGAGTCAAGCTTCGAGAAATTTCGAAAAGAACTTGAGAAAGCGTTGGCTCAAGACGGAATAGATGACGAACAAGCGAAGTTGCGGGTCCTGAAAGCGAAAATGCGCGGAAAATCGGAAGAATATTTGGAAGCTTTAATTTGCATCTCCCTCTATCACGATTCTTCAACATACAACAAAGCGACCGTCTCCGTGGTCATCCGCTCAAACTGGCCAGTCGTCTTTCGCCGCACCTCAACTGTGCACTCTATGCCTTCGCGTATCGAACAGTTGAGACATGGAACCGACTTCCAATCGAAATTGTATTTGCCCCCAACCTCAAAATTTTCAAAAAACTGTTACACACGTCTCACGCAGTGCCAGAGCTGTAGCATTCGTTTGCGCTGCCGCTTTGTTTTTGCATTCCAGATACGAAACTCCAATTCAAATCATTTTGCGCTGCCGATGCAATTCGGCAAGCCATTGCCTGCATCATCTATATGCTTTTATATTGGTCCTCAAATTGACAATGGCGGATCAGGTACGGAATCAGGTACGGAAGTCTTGACGATCGAGAAGGCCGAAGAACTCAACAATTACAACGAACTGGTCAAGACGTACTAGGAAAGATTTGACGTGCCGAAGACGTTGACGAACCACATAATCAAGCTACAAAGTTTACGGCAAACGGGAACGGTTAAAAACTTCGTCGATGGACTACGGGTTTACGCAGCAAGAAATTTGACCGCAATGGGCATACCTGAACCAATTGTTGAAGAAGTTCTCACGTCGGCATTGATCACCGGGTTAAAGATCGAAACTTGAAACCGACTATTCGTGACAAAGGAAGAAACCTTCGCAATGACCAAGATATCGGGATATACAATCCGATCGACCGGGTCACCCGAACGTCAATTAAACGAGACCAAACATGGGTCAATGGATAGGGCGACCCAGAATACAAATATCGCAAATGCAATGGCGACCGCAGCGGTGGAACAATCAACCGATGCAACCACCGCAACCACAACAGCAACAAGTTGCACAACCATGCGTAACACCGGTACCAATGGTACCAATGCAAACTGGGATGAATTACCAACAACCAATGCAACCGTACTATGGACAAGCGGGAATGCAACAACTGATGTTGCACATGATTCAACCCATGTAAGTACCGCAGCAATCGATGCTACCACAAATGAATTGGCAACAACAGCAACAACAAAGAATGCCAATAAAGGTGGCAAATCAACAGCAACAGAACCGACAAACGCTGATGAATCAAGCGCCACCAAGGTGTAACAATTGTGGAAGATTGGGCCATAGAACGGAACGATGTGCCGTAAGAAATGCGAGACAAAGTATAAGAGAAACCCGAACGGAAAATCAACAATAGAATCAAATCCAATATCGAATACTGCCAAGTCGACCGAATCAACCAAATGAGACGATGAACAAACGACCATCAAAAGCGAGCGGAGTGGAAAGAAACGAGAATACTCAAAAGGAATTCGAGAAAATAGAAGATATATCCGTGGACGAAAAGAAAGAAACGTTGATGGAAGTAAACCAAGTGGATCGATCGGAAGAACACGACCCGTGCAGGGACCCGACAGTCCTGTCAAGGTACTACATCAATGCGTACATAGAAGGAAACAAGAAGCTCCGAGGCTTGATCGATACGGGATCACAAATAAAGATCATTAGTGAAGAACAATACGAAAGACATTTCAAGCACTACCACTCAAAGAAACCGCACTATGCGCAGCCGGATTCAATGGGGATCTAACAGAAAGAACGGTAGGATACCTCTTCGTACAAGTCCATCTCGAAAAGAAAGTACGGAAGATACAGTTCATCGTAATCAAGAACTTTCTTGGCAGCGTTCGAATTGGTAATCGATTATCAAGAACTACGAATCAAGATAAACGGTTCAACCGATACCACACTGTTGAAGAAATGGGATCGATTAACCAAGAAGATGACCATCACATAGAAATCTGCAAGTGTTCGTATAGACAAGTGATTCCACCATGGTCAGCGAAGTTCATCGAAGTGAAGATCCCAGAAGGAACAAAAGAAGGTGTCACGGTAGTGGTGGAACCTCTGATCAAGACCAAAAAAGGCAACATCATGATACCTGTGTGCAACCTAAAGACAGTTGAAATGGAAATAATCGAACATCAACCGCTGGTACGAAAGGGCGACGAAACGATCGTAAAAACAGTGGTTGATGAAGAGAAAGCACAAAGAGCGATTGACCGGTTCGAGCGAAAAGAAATAAAGAACCAAGCAATGAAGCAAGAAGACGAGCCAAAATGGATCGTAGTTGGAAAAAGAGGAAAACCAATAATCAAATCATGGACTGGTAGAATCCAGATAAAGAATCCATAAACGATATCATTTGCGGATACTGAAGTACAAGAAAGCAAGAAAGAACTACCCCGACTCAACATCGAGCAATTCCAAGAACAAGTGATACGTCAAACGGAGCACATGAACAGTATCGAACTTCCTGCTGAAACCGATCTGGATAAAGCCGTTACCGATGAAGAAGGAAAAGCGTACTTGGCAACCGTACTTCACAACCGTCTTTTCAAAATCGTATTTCGACATCGGGATCAATACACAAGTAGAACACTACATTCAAACCACTGTCGAGAAACCAGTATAACAACCAATGCGACGCCTACCGTATGTGGATCGGAAGCAAGCGAGCAAGCAAGTCCAAGAGATGTTGTATCAAGGAGTGATCAGAAGATCCTACAGTCCGTCGGCATCACCGATCGTGCTGACCAACAAGACGGATCGAAAAGATTCTGTGCCGACTACAGAATGCTCAACTCAATTACAAAGCGTGACAGTTTTCCGTTACCACGAATCGACGAAATGTACGATGCGCTACGCGGAGCGAAGGATTTTTCAACTTTGGACCTCAAGTCGGGATATTGGCAAGTTCCGATGAACGAACAGGATAAAGAAAAGACCGCGTTCATCTGCCACGATGGTCTATTCGAATTCAACGTTATACCGTTTGGATTGACGAATGCCCCTGCAAAATTTCAAAGAATGATGCAGCTGATCCTAGCGGGCGTCCTGATGGAATCGTGCTTATGCTACCTCAATGATATAATATTTTCAACGTCATACTGGGATCATTTGTACATCAGCCAGGTTATATGGGGCGTCTTCGGGAAGCAAACCTCAAAGCAAAAGGATTAAAGCGCAAATTCCTGAAAGAAGAAATCCTGTTTCTGGAATATATACATCGTGTCGAACAAAAGAATTTTAACGGATCCTGGAAAGATCGAGAAGATACAGAAATTCTCGAAAACAAAAACAGTAAAGCAACCCAAAAGCTTCCTCTGGTGAACAGGATACTATATACAATTCGTACCCGATTCAGGTACAATAGCAGCACCAATCTATGATATCACTAACAAGTGGTCAAGAATGGTGAAGTTCAAGCCTACTGTGGACGGAGGATACCCAACAAGCGTTCAATACCCTGAAGACCAAGATGATAACGCCTCCAGTATTGGGATATCCAGACCTGTACACGCCGTTTATCCTATACACCGATGTATGCAAACATGATATTCGATATATCCTATTACAAAGAGGTCGAAGCAGGGAATGAACACGTGATCCACTATGGCAGCAAGAAGTGTGACGAAGAAACCCGGTACTCGATAACGGAACAAGAATGCCTGGCAGTAATCCGTACGGTTCAGCGCTTCCGGTCGGACTATTTGGAAACCATACAACGATCATTACGGACCATGCACCATTGGTCCAGATCCTCAATAAGAAACGACCGTTGGAACAAATGACCGTACGATTGGCACGAGTGGCGAACAAAATCCTTGAGTACGAATATACAATCGTATGCAATCCGGGACGATACCATCAGAACGCAGATTGCATGTCAAGACCACCAGTAGTTCCTGGAACCGAGAATTTGGAATCGGACGGTGAAGAAATAAAGAACCAGTACAAACCACTGGTAATCAAAAGAATTGGCGGAGATCAACTACAAGCAATCCAAATAAGAACGAAAGAAGCCAGTATGAAGAAACAAAAAGAACAAGAACATAAAGAGAACCAACGTAAAGGAAATCAAAGAATTAAAAACTATTCTATAGCTGTTTTGGATGAAGAAGATTCCGACTCTGATGTATCTCTGATATTTGAAACAGAGATACAGGTACAACCGACACAAGGAGAAGACAGTCAGTGGTCTGATATTGAAAGCCAAAACGAAGCGGGAAGAGGTAAAGAATTAATAACCGGTGGCGGATGTATACATCGAAGAATGTATTCCGTGCGCCCGATTTCGACAAGGACCGAAAAGAAGAAACCCGTCACAACCGATCAAGGCCCTAGCACCATTCCACATGTTAGGGATCGACATCATTGGACCCCTACCACCAACTCAATGGACGAATTACGAGGTGAAATAAGAAGGGAAAAACGCAAGAACAAATAGTATCAAATAGAACAAACAGTATCAACGAATATACGCTGATAGGGAATCACGAAGACAAAAGATGGAAGGGGAAGATCAAAAAGGAAAGCCGAATTCGAGGAAGAACAACGGCAAACAAAAGAAGATCCAAAAAGCGGGGATACGCAAGAGGTGCGAACTGGTGTGCTTGGTATCCGTCCAGGATTGGTTCACCAGCAAGCACAAACGCAGAAAGCCGAAATGGAACAAGAAACGATACCAAAACAAAGTGTGGAATAGGAAGTGCTACCCGATGAAGAACAACTGTAGAACAACATAAGACAACTCCGGACGCACAAATGAAGACAACTATCCGGGCGAAGGAAGCGACATAACGAAGCAAGCAATGATTGGTGCTACCCAGCTGACGCGTGATCAAAAAGAAAATCTGTTTGCGTTGCTCCCATGCTATTGTCGTCGCGTCACTGAACAGGAATAGTGGACGAAAGGGAGCTGTGAAACATCAAATTAATATGGGTGCACACCCGCCTATCAGACAACCATTGCGGCGAGTACCATTTGCTCATAAGCAGGTGATCCGGGATGAGCTAGAACAGATGTTAAGCGATGGTATTTGTCGAGCCATCAAGCTCTGCGTGGGCTTTGCCGGTAGTCTTCGTCAAGAAAAAGGATGGAAGTTGGCGCTTTTGCGTTGACTTTCGAAAGTTAAATGCAGCGACTGTGAAAGACGAATTTCCTATACCGCGAATTGTCGATGTTTTCGACTGTCTCGGAAACAATAAATACTTTAGACTTACGTTCAGGTTATTGGCAGGTGGATATGGACGAGAGGGACAAATGTAAAACGGCACTTCTGACATACTACGGCTTGTATGAATTTAATGTAATGCCGTTTGGACTTTGTAACGCACCGGCAACTTTTCAACGGCTTATGTCTTGTGTATTATCTGGTCTACAGTGGAGAAATTGTTTGATTTATCTTGATTATATCCTCATAATACGTTTGGGCGACATCTTCAAGATTTAGAGCAGGTGTCTATTCGACTAGAACAACATAAACTTGAATTAAAAATGTCAAAATGTGAATTCGCCAAATCGGAAATAGACTATTTGGGCTATACGGTTACAAATGCTGGAATTTTACCCAGCCCACGTAATTTTTCACCAGTCCCTTAGGCAAAACCACCAACTAATATTGATGGTGTCCGATGCGTTCTAGTATGTTCTCATATTATCGTCGATTCATCCGTAATTTTGCTCAAATTGCTGCTCTATTAAACACTGTTTTGTGAAAAGAAAACCGTTTTATTTGGACAAAGTAGTGCGAAGAAGCCTTTCAAACCTTGAAACGACACCTACGTGCTGCACCGGTACTGCATTATCCGAACTTTAAATTACCATTTATTGTGCAATGTGATGCCAGTGCTGCCGGAATAGGAGCTGTATTGTCTCAGTACGTAGATGGTGTCGAAGACCCAGTCGAATATGCCAGTCGATCGTTGAACAAAGCTGAACGTAGGTATAGCTGGCGATTATTTAGGCGGTAAAAACATTCAAGCCATACATTCATGGGTTGCGATTCGAATTAGTCACAGATCATCAACCACTGGAGCATATTCTATCTGGTCGAAATTCCACGAAACGCACTGGATGTTCGTTCTCACCGCTCCAATGTTCGCTACAAAAAGGGTCGAGAGAATGCCAATGCTAACTATTTATCGCGGCTGTCCGGATACGGGTACTGTGATCGGGTCGTTCAGGTATCGGAAGACGTTCTCAAAGACGTGATTGTAGCACACGCTACCATTGATAAAAAATGTGATAGTACCTATTTGTTTACTTCAAATGCAAGACCCTAACTTTGGACCCCTTATTTCCTTTCTTGAGACCTGTGAAATACCAGAAAATTCCGCACGAAAACTTTTGGCAATAGCAGATGGCTATCGAATCGATGACGGAATGTTAGTGCGAATAAGTAATGATGGAAGGGCTTCAAAAACAGCAGTACCTCTTTCTCTTCGCGGGGACATTCTGCACGTGGTGCACAATTCCCCATTTGGAGGTCATATGGCTTTCAAACTTACGTATGATAAATTGCAACGTTCATTCTTCTGGCCTGAGATGCGTGACGATACGTATCACTATTGTCGATCATGTTTAGCTTGTCAAACTGGTAAAGACCCACCAGCAAAACCGAATGAATCCCTCCAGCCGATTCCTCTTACGAGTCCATTCGAAAGTGTAGTGGTGGATATCCTCGAACTACCGCTTACTGTGCGAGGAAATCAGTATGCTATCATATTAGTCAATGATTTCACAAAATATGTCGAACAAGCTTCGCTACCAAACCAGACGGCAAAAACAGTAGCAAATGCAATTGTGGAGATGATTCTGTGTCGACATGGAGCACCCAGGACACTTCGTCACCACCAAGGGACCAACTTCATGTCTAAATTAGTAGCAGAAGTATGTAGGCTGATTGGAACCGAGTCTACTAATTCGACTGCCTACCTTCCACAATTGCAAGGCCTGGTGGAACGGTGGAACAATTATTACGAATGTATGTGAACGAGAATCATCGTGACTGGGACAGATATCTACCACATGTAACATTTGCGTACAATATTTCTATACAATGAAGTTATGGAAAATCTCCATTTGAACTTGTTTATATGCGTGATCCCGTTTTGCCCCTCAACCTGGGTCTCAATCGACCAGCAAATAGCTTTATTAATTCCGATGACAACATCAGCTACGTCACCGCGCAGGCATATATTGCTCTAGAATCTGCACGCAGGCATCTGCTGGCCACTCAAACAAAGATGGTCGAAAGATATAACAGAAAGTCTAAAATAACAAAATATAACGTTGAAGATCGCGTTTTTGTGTATAATCCATTTGTTACACCTGGCCTATCACATAAGTTGGTTCACAAGTGGTACGGTCCATATCGAGTTATCAACATGGATAGCACCCAAAACAACTATCTGGTGTGCTCAGTTACGACATCCGGAAAAACCGAGTGGGTACACCACAAGCGTTTAAAGCCATGCTATGACTACTTTTCGTGGTCTACGACGTCAGCAGAGGTGTAAGATAAGTCAAGAAAACATTCATTTCACTCTCATAGATATGATTTGCGAGTTCGTAAACCGCAAACACTTAATTTTACGTAAATATGCAATATATCAGATAAAACTAATTTTTGTTGATCGTTGTGTGATGAATTATTCGTAATTATTTCAGGCTACCTCTCGTGTATCATCATCGGCAAAAAACATCCATTGTCGCGTCACTATGTGCGATCATTCTCTTTATCGCCAATGCTTCCAAACTTTCGTACGATCGAACATGTTTACTGGTTCATTTGTGCCGAACAGCATAAGCAATGTGTCGAAGCCGAACAATCGTTCGATTTGAAAGATTTTCGTCAGGCGCAAACATTTTCTACACAGATGAAATTCAAATGGTTGACAAAATGGTAAATCGACTATGGCAATGACATTTATTATGTTATATGCTGCCATCTACTC